>VKKT01000767.1:56623-71008 GCA_008038995.1 Haliotis laevigata
CCCAAAAATGACATTGCGGCCGCTAGCAGAAATACTGCGTAATAACGTCTCTCCGCGTCCATAAAGCCTGTGCCTATCAAGCAGCTACCTGCCCCGACGAATGCTGCAAACATTCAAACAAGATTTTCTGATTGAACAGGGCCGATCCCGTTAGTCGCCTCTTACGACAAGCATGGGTTACTGAAGATCAATATTCTAACCCGGACCTCCACGGGTTATGCAATTGGAAAACGATGACACAAATCAGCCAAGTGACCGAGCCTCTTACAACAAGCATGTGTTACAGAAGACTAGGTGTAACCCGGATCTTTACAGGTCTGTTCTGCACTGAATGTCGAGGGGTGTTCCAAGCTAATGACACATGACAACTTTAAAGTTACGAATTAACTAAGACCAACACTTATTTTCGGTGACAAATCGACTAAGATGGGACAGTAGGAGAGTTGAAAGCTCGAACGGCGTCAATTATGACGTAACATGGAGTGACGTCACACAACACAGTTTGACTTTGTGACATCGTGGTATACGACCACCCAACTTGTGTACCCTTTACAAGACAATGGGTGGCCCGCCCGTCATTGATAAATAATGACATCTGATACTCCTTTATCAAATTATATGTTCGTCAGAAATAAATGCCTAACATTTCCAAATGAATCCCATTGTATTAGCTCATATATAATAAAGTTCCAGTGCCTGGATCGGTTCGCCTCTGAAACATTTTCGAAGTTTTAACCCTATCCTAAGAAATGAATAAAAAGTAAAATGAAATACAGCAAAATAGATGTTGCATTTTATTTGTATGTATGAACCTCAATCCCATGTTATGGTTCATTTTCTTTTTTGCTTTCTGTTTCTCAACAGATGTCAGAAAACGCATTACCAATAAACTGAAAACTGACCGGTAGACTGAGCAGTGCACTCAACACTGACCCTTAGAACGATAGGGTAGCGGAGCAGTTAAGGTGTTCACTTCATGCCGACTGCTCTAGTTTGATTCCCAAATGCCCAGCTAACACATAACGTTTTCGCAACGTTTTGGGAAGGCTGTAGACACAACGTTAGTATTACGTCATTTTATAACGTTATGTCACAACATAATAACAACGTTGCAAATATATGTTGAGGGAACGTTATGCCTTGGGTTCCTCAGAACACTATAACAACGTTCCTTATAACTTGGTGTCACGATATTATAACATTTCACTTTGAGATTCTTTCTTCGCTATTCAGCTACAGCCTAAGAAAACACACGACCAAAACAACATGCAACTTGACTAATAAACATTGAAGTGAATTTCTGCTTTGTTTCTGTTCTGTTCACTACTGGGAAAACTATTCAACTATTAACGAATAGAAAGTAAGACAACGTAAAATACTTTACCATCAAATAACGTCACGTAAAACTGACGATTCACAATGTCAGGCCGCAGCGTTCTGATAACGTAAATGAGAGTTTACAGAATAACGTTGTAACAACGAAAGCGTAACGCTGTGACAATGTGAAATTGTCAGGTGGGTGGAAACATTTCTTCTGCTTTTCCCCGCTATATAAGGTTTTTGGAAGAGGCAAAAAACTAGCGTTAATCCATTCTCATTTTGGATTACTCCCTCACATACTCACCGGCTGTCTGAAATATCCGCCGAGCGGCTGTAGTGCTGAGGTATTTCCTTGACCGGAGGAAGTCGGAGAGGTGACCACCCAGCAACCCAAACACGAACTGACACAGCGAGGGGACCGAAGACAACAAGCCGTTCTAGACGACAAGAATGGTATTTGCGTCTTTTTCGCCTTAACAAATCAACATGTTTAAGCAACAATGGCAAAATAAAACAGGATCATATACAGACCGCCGTCATTCAGCTGTGTCCGGAGTTAAAATCCTAACTTGCACAAGTCTCTTAGGTAACAATTAACAAGTTAAATGATAATTTCTTCTTAAAAATAATAAGGAACTGGGTGTACTGTCCGCTTATCTAGATTTGCTTTTGTAGGATAGAATTACTATACATCCATGGGCTCAGCATTCAGTAAAGTCTTGGAGTAAGGCCATTAAAACCCAAACCACCTCTGATTACAACTCACTGATACATGTAGAATATTGAGTGCGGCATTACACAACATTAGACGGAAGATAATGTGCGTACCTCTGCTATATCGAAGTGCAGGACCTCTTTAAGAAACGTAGGTGTGTTGGTGGTCAGAGTGTAAATTAGCCACGCAAAACAGATATGTCCTGTTACAAACGCCCACATTGCCCTTGACCTTAAGATGTCCGACCATGGCGTTTTGTAATTCCCCTAATAATAAATAAATGGCAAGTTAATGCTGAAAAGAAGGATGCTCCTCATTATGGTAAACTGTAATACATACTTGTGTTTTCCGGGATCAGGTGGTCAGGCTTGCGTGTCTTTGTTGACACATGTCATCGGTTCCCCATTGCGCAGATAGAAGCTCATGATGTTGATCACTGGATTGTCTGGTCCACATTCGATTATTTACAGATCGCCGCCATGTAGCTGGAATATTGCTGAGTGCGGCGTAAAACACAATGGGATACGATGACATGTGTCAACCAAGTCAAAGAGCCTGACTAAGATATTTAATATGAAGACAATTATGTGGATAAATGAATTTTAATTTTATAGAATGATAATATATAATGACGAAAACATTTTTCAGTGTATAATTAGACAAAGAGTGCCAATTCAGATGATGAAAAAGTGCTTATGACCTCAAAGTTTTCATTGATGCATATGTTTTGTTCAATGAGTTATAAAAACAGAATCATCATGACATCGTTTAGAAATATTACGAACCTGCGTTTTCTCTCCTAAACTACGTATGATGTAATTCCGCTCTCTCTTGGAGATCCGAGGATGTTGTGCCGGCGTGCTGGCGATCGTTAGCCACCACAGGAAGCACCATAACAGTGTTATAGCTCCTGTAGGCAGGGAGGCGTGCTAGTCAGATACACATATATTACCATCCTCGATAATCTATAGTACGTATACGTTCTGATAAATCTCCACGAGTACCCTGGATGCATCTACCACTCGGTCCGATATTTGTATTACCTCCCTTTGCTGTCTCCACCTTCGTTCCTTCCTGGTACGCTCAACTTCCCAGCCTAGACACCCGAAGGATAATAAGGGTAATACAATGATCGTGCGGAGCTGTAGATGCATCCAGGGTACTAGCGGAGATTTATCGGAACGTACACCCTCGAGATTATCGAAGATGAGAGATTACAAAACGAGTTGGTGCTTTCGCTCGTGATAAATCAAACCTTTTCATAAATATTGATTTGGAATGTTTTCGATATTCAACATCCAGGAATTTCGAGATCCATTTATTACACGCAGGACGGGCAAACAGTGTGATCCCTGATGACAAATCAAGTAGACGATGCCGGATGTAATAAAACGAAAGGGATATAACTTTGTCACGACTTCTTTATAAATGAAAATACACAATTAAAAATATTCAATTACAAAATAATACTAATCCCCAGAACTATCCACAAACCTAATATTTTGTTTGGTTGACATTTTGGGTAAAAAAAATGTCGGAATGGAGTTAATGTTAGTTCATAATATCGAGGTGGCAACAGAAAGTTCGGAGTTATGACGTCGATTACTATCGTTGGATAATCTAGTTTGGTTAGACGACACTCGTTGGATAACTTTCAGCTGGTTAAACTACACCTGTTTCCCTTAACTAAAATTATCTGATAGAGATATTCAGAACAATATCAGAACATGTGTAATAAAACATGCTCTCTCCATATGGCATTATGAAATTACCCCACAACACACACGTGAACATGTTGTGTCTTTTCTACAAAGTGAAACCCATTTAAGTCGGAAAATGAGTTCCCTCTGATGTCGTCCGGATTAACCAGTATTCGGCTATTTTGCTGAATACGCTTTTCAAGACATTTTTGACGTTCAAATCGTCAATGCTGAATATTAGATTACGATTAAGAGTAGACTTGTCAGGGTTTCACTATACATGTATAGGGCCACATATACATTACGTTTAAAGCGAAACAGTTCACATTTTTGGTTAAAACGGATGAAAGAATACCGATTTTAAGTTTGAGATAAATTTTAAAAATGAAGTATCATTGATTTGATGCAAAACTCAAGATTCGTTAAGTAGCTCACATTATTGATCAGAAGCAATATAAGGCATACCCTACACAGTGAGTGATTTAAACAGTATTTTAGTTTTAATACGGTGCGCCAGCTTGACGAGGGTGGAAGATGGAGGTGTTGCAGGACTTACTTTTACCACTGACATCCACGAACACAGGTGTGTTGGTGACAAACACGGAAAGAAACATGTTAACCAGGTCGAATCATGGTTTTGCATCATAGTGTCCAGATATATCAAAGGGACGCAATTCTGCACAGTGCATATGTGCGTCTCAGACACACAGTAGTGCTAGGTGTCCTGCAGGGTTATGGCTTTTGTCCCTTTTTCTTGCCTCTCACCCTCTTTCAATAGTGTGTATGTCTCACTCATTCTCTCATACTAGGTGTCCTGCAGGGTTATGGCTTTTGTCCCTTTTTCTTGCCTCTTACCCTCTTTTAATAGTGTGTATGTCTCACTCATTTTCTCATACTAGGTGTCCCGCGGGGTTATGGCTTTTGTCCCTTTTTCTTGCCTCTCACTCTTTTTATAACAGTATTGTATGTATGTATCGTTCATTTGAAATTACTCTGACCATCTGACACTCTCTTGCTGTCCTATATACCTGGGACATAGAAGACGGACCCCCAGCCGTTATCGAATCCATAGATGCACAGGAATCCTGATATCGTGAAAGTGGCTATGATTCCAAACGGAAAACCTGGGAAGAAAACAATTCATTATGTGCATTTTAATAGGTACTTTTSAATGAAAGAACGAAGAATGGACGAAGAATCCACTGTGGATTGTGGACAATTCCTTACCTTAAGGCTGAATTTTCCATTTTTATTATTTTGTCAAAAAAGTTTCCTGTAAATAAATTAAATAATAAAATCATATTCATAAAAGGTGTATTTCCAGGTCAATTAACACTTATATAAATGTTAACACTTTCCGATTCATTATGATATACACGTGGAAAAATGTATCGCAACATCCCCATAAGCGGTTGGCTACTCCATGGTGATGACCAGGATTTTGCTGATCATAAAATCATTAGTAAGTTAACAGTACTTTGGTCGAATTCACTTCCGCCTGTGTTGAAACTGTGTTGAATATTCAATGCATTTTCCTTGTGGCTTTTGAGATACAGTTGTTTAAACATGTGACGCTCTTTGACGTTTCTCCTCAATGTTTCTAATTTGAATGACATCTTAAACACAGCACTGACCTGCGTAGCAGATAGATACAAGTAAAGTCCTCTCCGATGGCGGCGCCCATCGACCAAGCATGGCCTGCGCAGTCGGATTATAGACTCCCTGAGGAGAGTGCAACGAGAAAGGACATAGTCCTGAAAATATCATTTCGTTAAATGTTTGATCGGCATTCTAGAAGTTGGTGAGTCAATAATAGTCAAGCTAAAAGTGAGTGAGTAAGTGAGTTTAGTTTTACGCCCCACTCAGCAATATACCAGCTATATGTCGGCGGTCTGTAAATAATCGAATCTGGACCAGACAATCCAGTGATCAACAGCATGAGCATCGATATAAAACAACGGTATAAGAATCAACACCGTGCATTATTCAATACTTCATCGAAAGCATTTCCTTTGTTCTAACGAAATGTATGTTGGCCTGTGCTAATGATATTTTGAGTTCCGATTTTAATGTCCATCAATCCAACTTCAAATTTCATCATCATAATCATCAAACAGGAGAGGAGGTTTAGCCTTGCGGTTAAAGCATTCGGTTAACGTCGAAGGTTCGGTCTCGATTCCGAACATTGGTTCAATACGTCAAAACTATTTTCACTCAGTCTTCATTAAATGTGTGAGATCTGTTTAAAAGACGTAATTGCTCGATGAAGATCATGTTTACAACTGAACTGATCTTCAGGGTGCCAATCCACGAAGCGTTCGTAGCTCTACGACAATTTTAAGCCCATGGTAAACTTTAGAATTACAACAGGTCGTAACGTTACGAAGGTTTTGTTGATCGGGTCCCTGCATCCTATGTTTGTCGTACATGCGACAGAGAAGATCAGGTGGTCAAACTCGGGTGATGCATGTCATCGTATCCTTGTTACGTAGATGCTCGTGAAGTCATGGATGAGAGGATCGTCCGGTCTCTACCACCACGTTATAGTTGGAACATTGTTGAGCGCGGCGTTAAACAACATTCAAGCAAAACATAAAAATACTAAATTGAGACATACATGCCGGTCATATGTGTTACAATCCAAACTATGTTATCCCACCTACCATGGCCAATCCCAGAATCACTCGCAGCACATACACGAGGTAAATGGAGGTCCGAGCGCCGATTGGTAGAAGCAACGAGGCGATCGAGCCAATCAGCATACCAGTTAACATGACGTATTTCCCGCCATTTTTCGCAGCCAGCATTCCCGAGGGGAACTGTGATACCATGTAACCATAGTAATAGGAGCTGAGAATTCCAGCTTGTTCTGTCTTGGACCAGTAGAACTCCGCATGCTGGAAATACATTTTGTGTCTCTGCATTTGTAGTTGTAAAAATCAACTTTTCATAAACTGTCGCTCAAAAACACTGTTTTCATCCAGTTTTGTTTTGTTGCTAAAAATAACAAGAAATGGTTGTTTGAGGCATTCGCCACCACTCGCCCCTTCCGTAACCTCCGAGTAAACCTGTTTTCCTCCCGATGCTTGTTTTGTGCGGACATACGACAAACCAATCAGAACGCGCGTAATGATTGATCTTGAGTACTTAAAACGTTTATGGCATTATGATGACATTGTTTAAAAAATCACGAAAAATATATATCGTCACATTGAAAGTACAAAGAACGTAGCTATCAGAATTGTACTGCCATGTGAAGTGTTTAATAAGACTAATGCGATTGACGGTCATGAATTGTTTACATAACGGCTCTGGTATAGGGTATAAGGGTATTCTGACAATCTTGGGAGCTTAGTGTGGAGATTGTACGTGCGCTTCATGAAATATAATTATATATCTCTTCGAGTTTCAAAACAATAATATCATGTTAATATATTACAAATCAAATTTAATCTTTAACACTTGGCTTATAGGTCACATTTCTGGGGATATGTTTGTCTGACTATTGGGGGGTTATTCATATTTTTTTCCAACGCGTTCATTTAAAAATTCCACAAGTGGTATGACAGCAAGGTCACAGGAATGTTCAGTTTGAGAAATGTTTGAAAGTCATTTTTGAGTGTGTTTTAGGATTGAATGTAGCTGATAAAAGATTCTTTTATTTGCAAATTCAATAAAACAAATTCCATTTGTGATTCTTAAACCCTATTTAGAATTATACATTTGGAAATATAAGATGAACAGCTGGTAATACTTACGTTAGAATGTGTGTTTTACCAATTTTTTCCCCTTCTTTTAGTTGTTGTTGTTTTAGAGGTTTGATTCTTTAAAATAAATAAATAACCAAAACAAAAACAACAATACAACATTCGAGTGCTTCGGCGATATCAAGTACCACTGGAATCAAACAGGAGTAGCGTTATCGTTCTTGTTTACGGTAGTTCTGACGTTCCTACGCCAATATGAAATCCTTCCAGAGGGGCACGAGTCGCTATTCGGCTTGTCCTGGAATAACATCACTCTCCTATCCAGAGTACCCACAGGCCAGGAAGATGTGACGATTCGTCAGATCTTACACAGTCCATTCAATATAAAGTACATATTTCTTAACACTTTTATTTTTGAAGAGTCTACACGTCTAATTAAACATCATTGTTAAAATGATTTAGTTTCTCTGAGAAAATATCCTGAAAAGTCTAACACTATTTCAATTTGCACAGCGATCTTTTGTTTACATGGGTTGTGCGGCTCCACGTGCTGTCACCATTCAACTTGCAATGATAGAATTTCTAAACAGACTGGACATGTACTGATACCATTCCTTATGAAAATTAACCTTAATGACAATGAGTAATATATAAAAATCAAATTAATCTCCGCTAATTGTAGAGAACTTGCAAATAAATAAAGAGAACAGAATTGATGAATATATATAGGAAAAAATTATATTCCATAATATGCTTGCAAGATATTCGATGAATCTACCTCAAATATCATGAGAAATGAATGGGGTTTACAGTCCACCATAGCTCCTTTTTAAATCTAATTCTAGAGGTGTTGCCATACTCTTTAATAATGATAACAAGATTCGTAGGACCTTATAATTAATAGATGAAAATGGCAATTATATTATTGCTGATATTTCAATAGAAGATAAAAGAATAACACTAACTAATGTCTATGGACCTAATAGTGATGATCCTCAATTTTATATTAAATTATTTGAAAATATTTTTAAATTTGAAAATGATTCATTAGCAATAGTTGGAGACTGGAACCTAGTGCTTGACCCCACAATTGACCTTGAGAATTATAAGCATGTAAACAACCCATAATCGAGAAATACTGCAGTAGAATTTATAGAAACTTATAATCTTATTGACAATTGGAGAAAGTTGAATGATAAATCTAGAAAATATACCTGGTGGAAGAAAAACCCCAAGACAACAAGCCAGACTTGATTTTTTTATTGTATCAGAAGACATTTGCGATATGACGTTGGATTCAGATATTCTGCAGGCTATAAAAGTGATCACTCAACAATAACATTAACCATATAGAACACTTTAAACAGGAAAGGGGAAGGGGCTACTGGAAGTTTAATAGTTCCTTACTCTTAAACACTGAATATGGTAATTTAGTCAGAACTGTCCTAAATGATTCCATTCAAGAACAGAAAAAAATTATGATATTTAAAACATTGAACGTATTAATCTTACAATTTCTGATTCCTTACTTCTAGAAACTTTATCAATGAAAATTCGAGGAAAGACTATATCTTTCTCATCCTACATAAAAACACCAAAAGTTAAAAAATACAGAAGACCTGGAACTAACAATAAAACAGGTTGAGGACAATATTCGAAAAAACTTTCAAAACATAGATGAAGAACTTCTTAGTGAATTATCAAAGTATAAGAAAGAAATGGAAGAAATCAAAAATGAGGAAATGAAAGGAATACAAATCCGAAACAGAATTCTTTGGTATGAAGGAGAAATACCTTTCAAAATATTTCTGCCATCTGGAAAATAGATTTTTTCTATAAAAAATCGATCAATAAATTTGATAACAAATGATAACAAAGAACTACAGACAGTAAATCAATACTTAACATAGAAAAGTTATTTTATAAAAATCTCTATGCTGCTCAGGAACAGAATAAGGAGGAAGATTTCTTGAATCACTCGTTGATACAAAAACTCCAACTCTTAGCAAAACACTAAGAGATAATCTTGAAAAAGAAATCAGTATGGAGGAAATTAGCAATGCTGTTTACAAGATGAAGAATAATGAAAGGCCAGGAATTGATGGATTTCCTATTGATTTCTTTAAAAAAAAATTGGAAAAAAAGAATTAGAAGTATGGATTAATTTTATAGATTCGTTAAAAATGTATCAACTAAGAATGAAATGTCTTCAAATATGAAAAGGGGTGTCATCGACTGTATTCCAAAATCCAATAAAGACAGAAAACTACTTAAAAACTGGAGGCCTATCACTTTACTCAATGTCATTTATAAAATTATCAGCTCCTGTATTGCACATAGATTATGAGCTACTTTAGATAATGTTATTCATTGTAATAAAAACTGGTTTTATACCAGGTAGGAATATTAACGAAATTACAAGACTGCTATATGACATAATGTTCGAAACATAGAAACAAAACATCCCTGGCTTGCTAATTCTGATTGATTTTGAAAAAAGCATTTGACACTGTTTCTAAAGATTTATCAACCTAGTTTTACATAAATTTGAATTTGGCCCTGAAATGATAAGATGGATGAATATAATGACTTTTGAACCAACATCTTGTGTCACCCAACATGGTAATCTCTCTGAATTGTTTGTTAATGGACGAGGATGTAGACAGGGAGACCCACTTTCCCCTTACATTTTTCTTTTTGTAGCTGAGATTCTTGGTTGTATGAAAAGAAACAATGAAAACATTAAAGGTATTGTATTCAATGATAAGGAATATAAACTGCATCAATACGCTGATGATACCGAACTATTTCTTGATGGAACTGAGGAGAGTTTATATCTTGCTATCGACACAATTAATGCATTATATAAAATGTCAGGTTTGAAAATAAATTTAGATAATCAAAATCAATCTACAGCTAAATCTACAGATAAAATATGTAATGACCTGAAAATTGAATGTGTAACGGCTGAATCTGATGTACTAGGTATTAAATTTACACCAGATCTTGAAAACCTATGGGTAATCAAAACCAGAAAGAGACTGCAAGAAATGAATAGACTCTTAGCATCTTGGAGAAAAAGACATTTAACACTTATTGGTAAAATAACAGTATTAAAAACCCTAGCAATTTCTAAACTAGTTGATATTTTCATTTGTTTGCCCAACCCACCAGCAGAATCTATTACTTTGCGTGAAAAACTATTTTGTTAAATTCATTTGGAATGATAAAAATGAAAAAATAAAGAGGAGTGTAATACAAAATAAATATGAAGAAGGAGGATTGAGAATGATTGATACAAGTAGATTTATTGATGCTTTGAAATTACCCCCGTTTAAGATTTTATTTAAAAAAATGTGAAAATATAAATCCATGCAATATACCTTTCAAAGATATATTTAACTTTTGTGAAAATTCTGAAACTTTTATTGAGATTGAAAACCCTTGTTTGCATGTTGTGCTAAAAGCATGGAAACTATTTCACAAACAACATTATGTTGACCCAAATAGCATTAATGAAATTCTATCCCAACCTCTATGGTTCAATCACAACTTCAGAAACTCTACATATTTCTTAAAGAATTGGGCAGAGAAGGGATTATGAATATTAGGGATATATGTGATGAGAATAGATTGCTATCAATAGAATCTTTAAAAGAAAATTTTCATATCAAAGNNACTTTCTTAGATTTCAGATATTTAGTGAACATATTACCTGAATCTTGGAAACATACTTTAAAGCACTGTCTCTCTATTCCAGTCAGTTATTTGAATGTTAGTATAAATTTAGTAAAAACATCAAAAGGCTGCAGATTTGTGTATTTTAAACTTATTTGTAATGATAAATATCCATACATTTGTAATAAATGGCAGCTTTTATTTCCTGAAACTGACTTGGATTGGAAAAATATATTTACAGTGTATAGAAAGGGATTGCAAGATCCAAAGCTTATAGACTTTCAATATAGATTTCTACAAGGTATTATTTACACAAAAAAGGAATTTGTCAAAATGAAAAAAGTTGACAACAGTTTGTGTTGCATTTGTAAATATGTAAATGAGAGTGTGTGTCATGTGTACTGGGAATGTCAGGAGAGTCAAACATTTGGATAAACCTACAAATTTGGCTTAACAATTTTCATCCACATCCATTTAAATTATCCAAAAAAAAATGATTTGGTTTGGTACTCAACGTGAAAATAGACTACTAAATCACATCATCATTGCTGCAAAGAGACATATTCACTTATGCAGTATTAAAAATATACTTCCATATCTAACTTTATATATAAAAACTCCAAAAGAAATATTCTCTGTGGAAAATCATATATCAACAAAAAATAATAAAATAAATACTTTCCATCATAAATGGAGCCTTCTCTTCCCAGTACTTAGATGACTCAAACTTATTGATTTGTACCTGACATTATTTATACATTATTCTCTACATCAAGTACCCATATTACTTTAAGCTGTATGTATCACGACTTTGTATATATGTAATAGTTTAATTTTGAGAACCAATTAAAAACAAACAAAAAATAAAACTACACAACTGCTCACAGCTGCTCATCTCTTTACTTTCGAAAAATAGGGTGGTAGGGTAGCCTAGTGGTTAACACGTTCGCTCGTCACTCTGAAGACCCGGGTTCGATTTCCCACCTAGGTACAATGTGTGAAGCCCATTTCCGGCACCTCCGCCGTGATATTACTGGGATATTGCTGAAAGCGGCGTAAAACCATACTCACTCACTCACTAATACAGGTATCATAATAACATTGTATTTGTTTAGGTTTCGCGACTGTTTGTAATATTTTGTTTAATTTTATTCTGTTGTTGTATACTTTCTTTTGTCCGGTAGTGTACTTCATGGCTTGTATATCCCACATTTCTCACCACTGGACAATACGTGCGATCGTTATGCTGTTTAGTGGTTAAACGTGTTTCACTCATTCACATCACGTGAACCTAACTGATAGTTTGTGCGAACCCCCTTGATATTGTTCAAAGCACTGTGTGGAGGAGATAGCTCCGACAGCCAAATAGAACCACTTTGATTACATAAATGTATTATGTTAAATCCAAATTTCCCTTTATTGAAATTATTTGTAAATAATTTATGTTGCTAACTTTACTCATTTTAAAAGTACTTCTCGAGTAACTTTCTCTTTAGTTCGATCATATCTTCGTCATTCGAATATTTTCTTGGGTTTTTTTCTAAAAAGAATCGATTTTTTTATTCTTTAGTCTTTGCTTCGTTCATTTTCTCGTTATTTCTCGTCACTTCAGGTTCATTGTAATAACACGAAATATAACAATATGAATAATAAAAAATATAAAATTAAAAAATTTGAACAAAAAATTGAAATTGATTGTTTTACTGTCTTCAAAGAATGACTGATCAGAGAATGACATTCTGAATGTCATGGTGATCACAAGCATGGCGGTTGCAATCCAACATGGACTGTCTCAGCCGACATTAGGTGAGAGCGCGAGGACCTGGGCTGTTAACAAGCCATCTTCACAAGTACATGTATACATTATGTTCAGATTGTTCTCACCCGTTTTAAACCCTGACCATTATTCGGAGAGCGTTAATTCTATACGCTCCTAAAACCCGGAAGCAATTTAATTTTTAAGGCACTTGTGAATTAGTTTCTTCCTCTCACAAATTAAGAGGTGTGTCGAAATTTAAAATTAATGTAAATCATTATGACAGGCTTCAAATATCACATATCAGCTGCCTCACATTTTCCATCCGCCCAAGTCTTACTGTAACTCTCAAAAGATTGCCCACAAGTCCATGTTCTGGAACTACCATAAATCTTGAAAAAGAAACGATTAAAACTGAAATTATAAAGTTACAACTAAGCGTTACTCAAAACGTGAAACTATACCTCTGACTGTRYTGTAGTYGTTGTGCCATTAATGTTGTTGMTGTCGGTGTCGTTGACCATGCAGACGATGCCCACGCTCAGGTTGGACCTATTGGCTTCAACCATGACTGACCCGAGAAATACCATGAACACCACAATTAATCTCTGGGAACAACAGATGGAATCTGAAAATTGAGACGTTTTACGCCACATATTCGGAGATAAAATTGTATATAACTTATACACATGGGGAAGCAAGCAAGATCTTAGCTTCATTAAGCCATCTACATCTCTACATCAGCAGCCCAATGCACATTAGAATAAGGCTTCTTTATTTGCTGTCCCAGGCACATCACATCTACATACTAGTACGTGAAACAAGCACAGCTCTAGAGGTGATATTTACTGATTACTTACCAAAGCTCGGCTTTTTCGGTAAAAAGCTTAGCAGTTTGCTTAGTTGGGAAAGGATTTCTACTGCACATTCCAATATCCAGTTTGTCCTTGGTTGGATGTTGGGAAACGTTTAAACGCAAAGGTCGTCTCAAAATAATAAGCAAKCAATCAATTTGCAACCAACTACCCTTCTAAACAAGCAAGCAACTTCAGTAAGCAAGCACGCATGCAACATTCAAACGGATCAAATGTTTGGTGAAATTAACAACTCGAAAAGTTCTGTCCTAGCTCTTCAAAGAATAAACTCATCGCTTATATAATTAGGTTTATAATATTGGGGACAAATCAAATGTGATCATCGTGTCATTTCCTAGAACAATGTATCATTGGATACCCTTGCCCCAAGGAACATCGAACGACTAATCCCTTATTATTCGACTTACGGTTAGAGGATTCTGCATCATCGGACAATGGATGATTGTTCTGAGATACAGTGGATAACGTGTTTTTTCCTTCCATGGTGTCTGCTTCTATGGAGTTAACATCACATTGTGTATTATATAATACGGCATGTATATGAAATATTCTTCACATGTACTGTCCCCGGGCTGCATATATACTAGCCACATAAAGAAACTGTGCATTGTCAAAATATTATCCCAGTTGATAA
>VKKT01000767.1:91061-105959 GCA_008038995.1 Haliotis laevigata
CTGTCCTAGCTCTTCAAAGAATAAACTCATCGCTTATATAATTTAGTTTATAATATGGGGGATAAATCAAATGTGATCATCGTGTCGTAAGACATGAACCATTTCCTAGAACAATGTATTATTGGAGACTCTTGCCCCAAGGAACATCGAACGACTAATCCCTTATTAATCGTACTTACGGTTAGAGTATTCTGCATCATCGGACAATTGATGCTTGTTCTGAGATACAGTGGATAACGTGTTTTTTCCCTCCATGGTGTCTGCTTCTATGAAGTTAACATCACATTGTTTATTAATACGGCATGTATATGATATATTTTTCACATGTACTGTCCCCGTGGTGCATATACTATCCTGCACACCCGTACCCACCTGAGCTCTTTCGCGAAATTTTCTCAACGATACCAAAGGGGAGTACCGAGGTACGTCGCTAATAATGAAAAATATTCCGGTTATCCTGCAACCATTTTGAAGCAAATACCTGCTGATGCAATATTTGCTCACTCACTGCAACCAAGACGGGGAAATTCCGCTAAAGCTTTTCGAAAGTAAAGCAATAAATAGATGAGCAACTGTGAAGAGTTGAGAAGTAATGGATATTTCTCTTTGTCCGTGATGTTATTAAAACCACGTCTTCTTTAATTTGTAACATTAAGCTTTTTGAATGAAAGAGTACAGTATCATGTGCAGGCATATTGATATTTTTATGAAAGTTCTGGTTGCGTGTTTCATACAATCTATTACCGTGAGAATAGTGCCTGAATGTAATGACACCCTTTTAATATACCACCCGTGAAGATCCGGGCTAGAATTGATCTTCAGTAACCCATGCTTGTCTTAAGAGGCAACTAACGGGATCGGGTGGTCAGGCTCGCTGACTTGGTTGACACATGTCATCACATCCCAAATGCGTAGATCGATGCTGATGCTGTTGATCACTGGGTTGTCTGGTCCAGTTTCGATTATTTACAGACCGCCGTCATTGAGCTGGAATATTACTGAGTGCGGCGTAAAACTAACGTTACTCACTCACTCACACTTTTGATATACACTTACTGAATCGATGACATCAAGTATGACAGTTTAGTTTCAAACCATATTTTCTTATGTATTTCGTGAGCAAGTAACAATTGTGTCATCTCAAGATCGCTTGACTTAACACAATCAAATGAATGCTAGACCCTTGTGGCGTTGGCCAACAAAACAAAAACCCAGACGAGCAATGGTTGGTTCAGTTAACATGTCTAAAACTTCGTTCATTACAGAACAAGATGAATTCATTACTTGCACGTGTGTTGTGGGTTTTGAGTATAAGTGTAATTTACAATCTTAAATGCCCCAAAGTCTACATGTGATATTATTGTCTGGGACAGTTTCCTATCTTAAAGTCGAACTTCGCCCCACGAATGTCAAATATCCACTCTCTTGTTAGGTATACATGTGCACACAGTTAGAGTGTTCTGTGCCATTGGGAAATAGATGATTATTCTGAGATGTGCTTGGTAAGGTGACCTTTCCGTCCATGGCGTCCCTGTATGTAGGTCACGTCACAAAGTATATTAGTACAGCATGCATATACGGCCGTGTCATATTGTTCACCAGTACCTTCCCCACGATTAAAAAACAAACCATGATGAAAATCAGAGACACGTTTGAGATGCCCCAAGAGTACTGGACACAGAAAACGCATTGGTAATAAGGGGAATGTACAGCGTTTGTTCACATGGGCAAATCGTTGATTAATTAGGCGAAAGTTTTCGTGAATTATTGTGAACAGGAGGAAAGTTAGAACAATATATTTCTGTGCATGACTGTGTGGTGCGTTTCTTTTTTTGAGAGTATATTACATTTGTAACCACTGTAACTATACTCACTTCCAATATTAAAGGGTCAAGTTTTCTTAAGGCTGTCAACAGACACGTTGTATTAACAAACAACCCCTTTCAACTTAAATAACATCTATAATGTATGGAAAATCTGTTTAAAGCAGTATTCCCCACATTAAATGAAGGATTTACGATTTTACAGAACATTAAAGAGAGGCACCCTTAGAAATCAGGGCCTAGATTTTCGAAGCTCTCTTAGCGCTAAGATAGTCGTAAGTTAATGTTAATGTATGGCACTTACGACTGTCTTAGCGCAAATAGAGCTTCGAAAATCTAGGCCCTGAATAGCAAATCATAGAGTCTTAAGGTGATCGGTATCTTGTGTAGCCACCCCTTTGGTCAATGATACTTGATGCTTCGTATCAAGTTCATGAATCTGCTGCCAATCATGGAATAAGAGTCGTTGGAGCTCCTGAGCAGTCTCCTGTACACTCTCATACCCAACTCGTCCCATGCATGTTCTATTGGATTGAGGTCAGGAGAACATGCTGGCTAGTCCATGTGGTCAACACCTTGCTGTCGCAGATGGGCAGTGACTATTCTTGCCCGGTGTGGTCTTGCAGTATCATCCTGCAAAATGGGAACACGGCCGTAAAACCCTTGCATAGCCTGGAGGTCTGGTACTGCGATGACACTCAAAATCTCATCACGATATAGCTGACCATTGGGATTACCATTGATGACGTAAATACCCGCCCAAACCATTACGGAGCCTCCACCAAATCGGTTGTGGGTAGCAACAGTTGCATCTGTGATACGTTCACCTCGACGACGGAAAACCCTGCGACGACCATCATTAAACACAGATTAAACCTGCTTGCATCTGTTAACAACACGGCTGACCACTGGCGTTTATTCCACCGAGAATGACGCCTAGTCCATACCATACGGGCCTATAGGTGACGTCGTGGTCACGAACAGCAGGTCGACGTGAACGTGGCCAGTCCTACCACCCCTATCATAATAATGGGTATTACCCAACTGGCTGTTAACATTAAAGCGGAGGACACCAGAACTGGGTTTCACATATTGTACCCATGTTGGGAATCGAACCCGTGTCTTCGGCGTGGCGAGCGAACACTTTAATCACTAGGCCACCCCAACGCCTCGACGATGTCATGTTAATATGTATGTCAAGAGTCGTATTACACGGTCTCCAATACCAAAGTGTGTGATTGTGTACATAAACTTCGTAGTGCTGAATTCTAAAGGCAGGCAACTGTATTGTACTAAATTAATGTAGTAACATTAAATTGCTTAAAGCTTTAATAAATTTTGTAAACCTAAATTTTATTATGTTGCAGATCGCGTCTGCCTGTTTACAGACAACAGTAAAAAATGTATTCATACGTTGTACCTCTTTTATGACGAGAATTGCAATAGTCCGATCACATGTGTTCAATTAGAGCAAGCGTGTTACTGCTGTCTGAAAGTGATATGCATTCAACCCTTTCCAACACATTTACCCACACCCGTTTAAATTCATGCATCGTAGCGACTGAATATAACACCACAGAAACGAGGGCGTGGATACGCAGCGTATTGTGAGACACCAGCTCGCCCTTTGACGTACAGCCATACGCTTATGTGGATATATACAATGTGTGTATAGGTACACATTCTTACTTTGGCGTCATAAAAGCTCCATGGACGTTCTTCCTGGTACGAATAATTCATCTCAAAGGCGTTCAGTTGAATCAAATACGAATATAACACTACTGCATGAACTAATTTGATTGAACTACGAGTTTTCAAAATGGCTGTCCCTCGCTACCTGCCTGTGTGTATCGCAGTCGTCGTATTGACTAACGCTGTCGGTTATACCTGTGAGTTGGCTTGTTTCTTCGTTATTTTGCATTATATTAATTAAACAAATTAATTCAAATGTTTTCGAATAATTTACTGTTACGGAATCGTTGATATTCGATGAGACCAGTTTGTTATGTATTCAGTCAATCAGTTTACTTTCAAGTTTCTACCTGTCAGTGGATGATGAATTTTACTTCGGGTATATCTCATTCAGAATCAGTATACTTTGTGTATATCTCCCGTCAGTGAATGAATCAGTATACTTTGGGTATATCTCCCGTCAGTGAATGAATCTGTGTACTTTGAGATTTTGTCCCGTCAATAAATGATTATGTTTACTTTGGTATTTCTACCTATCAGTATATTGATAAGTATACTTCGGGTATATCACTCCTGCAGTTAATCAGTTTCATCAAATGCATCTTATCTGAAGAATATTTAGTTTTCTTTCTGTAAATCGTTCGGTTTACTTTAGTTATATCACATCAAGTGAATCCTTCCCTTGTTCGATAAAACGAAGTCATGTATGACTTGTCGTAAGGAGCTGATTCATATACAAGTTTAACCACTATTTTACATTTTTCGTCCAACTGGATCGTTTCATGTTTTTATGATGGGAAGACGTTTTAAGATATACTACTGCCTGTGATGAATTTTGAACAAAACCAACTGATGTCAAAAGTCATTTCCTCATTCAAACATCCACGAGGTGTACACGTTGCATGCCGGAACACTTCCTGGTTTGAAAATGAAAACAATTTTTCTTACAACCATGAAATCATCATCATACATGTAACACAATACTTTTCCACTTCGCTCTTATTTCTCCTGATCGTTACGGTGATTGGTTATGGCTTAAGTAACTCGCATGATGAAAAATGTCATTCCCGACATCTCCCGAAAGATCCTGCTTGTACTTATATGTTGTCAGTCGCTTCATCCACCATAGTCCGACACCACACAGTCGGCATAATTGCGTGCAAAGGGACTTTTGGCATTTTCATAAGCCTAATAATTCTTGTATCTACATAATAATATTTAAATATCTACATAATAATACATAGTGATAATGATCCTCAATATCCACTTCTTTATGTGCCCTTGTGATCAGTCACGGTCACGGTTAGCGTCAATGTTAGGATCAGGATCAGCATCAAGGTCAGGGTCAGCGTTAGGGTTAGGTTCACATCTTATTTAAAATATATTTACGACCACGACCACAACGGCAAATATACCCCAGTTTTTAATATACCCAGTTTTTAATATACCCCAGTTTTTAAGTAACGCATGACATTTCCTTATCTCTTTCAAGCTTCCTTATCATGCTACCAGTGTGCTGATTCAGGGGGAAAGGACGCTGACTGTAGGAATGCCTCTGCCCTTCTGAACTTCCCAGATTCAGAGAAAAAAGGGGACGGTGAAGACGAAACTGGGGAGGATGTGCGGAAAAACAAATACCATAAGGACTGTGCTGCTGTCCAGCAAAACATGTGCATGCTTGAAACACACATGTCACAGGGTAAAACCTAAAGTCTTCTCAATCAAATATTAAAACGGAATTGCGTTTAGATCGTATGCTAAAGTAGTACGCGAACGGAAACAAAGTTAGTGAGCGAATGATAATGGTTTTAAGACTCTTTTAGCACTATTCCAGTAAACTCCAGCGGGGGCGCGGGATGGTAACCTAATGCATAAAGCGCCCTCCCGTAACGCTGAAAACCCGAGTTCGATTCCCCACATGGGTACAATGTGTGAAGCTCATTTGTCCCCCGCCGTGATATTGCTGGTATATTGCTAAAACTCATCACTCACGGCGGAGGGCACCAAAAATGGGCTCCACACATCGCAACCATCTGGGGAATCAAACCAATTTCTTCGGCGTGACGAGCAAACGCTTTAATCACAAAGCTACCGCAAAACAAAGAAACTCTATCTGCGTACAGCAATTTCTTATCCTTACTTTGTTCTGAAACTTCAAAGACGTTATAGATTTATATGCTGGTTCAGTTTGGGACTTGAGATTTGGGACTCATCACGCAAAAGGCATGTGGTCGGTTGTCCATCGGTCTCGTTCATATGAATGAATATATACCGGTTTGTGCCATGGTTTGGCAGCAACGAACGCATTGGTTTGGTTTCACGTGGTTTTACATGGTAAACGTATGATACTTGCATCTTCTTCTTCTTCGCTGACATTAAGATGACACGTCATAGCTCAGTTGAGATATTATAGATTACAGATTCTATAAACCCACTCACTAACTCGTGTTTCTCCTTCACCCTGTAGGCATCTTCCGGAGTTACATCCGGGACTGTAGTGATGGGAAGACCTTCTCCTTCGACGTCACAAAGTATCCTCTTCTTCAGAACCTTTCTCCAAACAACGAGACAACCTGCACGTACGATGTTCAACCGAATATGCAAATCTGCATCACGTTATGCAACAGCAGCCTCTGTAACGGCCCTCAGCTTCCCCCGAAGAAGGAGATCGTGTGTCGGAATACTACAAATGTATTTGGGGATGTGGAGGTGACCTGCGGAGCCTCATCGTTACGTCATGTCCTGATGCATGCTGCACTGGGCAGGTTTTTGACTGGTGTATTGGGATGTAGTTACCTTGTACCGGTTCTCGTCTCGGTGTTCCTCATGTGATGTAACTTGCTGTTAGTACATATAACTAGGGGTGGGGATTGCAGAGAATTTTCATATTGCGATATATTGCAATATGTATTGCAATATATTGCAAGAAGTATTTTTAGACAAAACACTACTTATAATCGAGTTAATATATTGCGATATGTATTGCAATATATTGCAAGAAGTATTTTGAGACAAAATACTACTTATAATCGAGTTAATGCTTGATTAATAAAGCATGAACACAACAAATCACTATACCTGATTAAGCTTAACCGGTTATATTGCGCAGCCCTACGTATTACGATGGTTTGGTCTCCAAATGTTGTAAGATTAATTGTGTAATTATCCGGAGAGGGCTTTTCTAAGCTGGGTAAGTTGTGCCCAGTCCTCTTCTTGAATGAATAAAATATGTTTCAATCAACTATCACAATCAAACCTCTCATTTATATATTTCACTTATATAGCGACGTGTAAGCATGCATGCACGCGTGTGTGCGCATGTATACGCGCGAGTGCGTTTGCCTGCGTATATGTGTATGAACCTACGCTTAAACCGTCAGTCTAACCCAACGTCCCTGAATATTGGCTGTTAAACAAGGTCTTGTCCTTTGTCTCCTCTTCTTCCTTTACATTATTCATCAAACTTATCAACACCTGTTGAGAACAATTGACCAAACGTGCATGTTGTCATACAACAGCTGTGCACGAATTAAACCGCAGCTGTGACCTGATTGATAGGTATGAAACTACTGTCATGATATTTTTCCATTTCTAGTTTGACCACATCCACAAATTCTCATTTCCAGCTCCTGGTAATTTTCTTGTGTTGCTCCTAACTCCCATATGAAACAGTTTCCCCAATAAATCTAATATATTCCTTGGCTGAAACAGTTTCCCCAATAAATCTAATATATTCCTTGGAAGATTCCTTGGCTTTATTTTCTTACGACACATGTAAAAAGGATTGTGTTACGTGTTGTCTCTCGAACGGATTTCTCCAGCGACGGGTATCTTCCTCATGATCTGAGACAAGTTTTCCTGTGGTGAGGAAAGGGGTGGATCGTCGTTAAGGGTATGGGAGAAGTGACGGAATTCAAAATAGATAAGACCCCGGCAGTTTACGCTATATCCGTGACCTTGGGTGTCACCTCGGACCAAAGTGCTAAACGTCTTATACTTTATTTACTCTTGTCAGAGGAGTACACTTGATTCAGACTACCAGTTGTCCGACCTCCATCTTTGTGGAAGCCTCGTTGGCTGAGGTGGTTAGATCGCTGACTTTATATGTGTTGGCGATTAGGTGCCAGATTCTGAGGGTGGATTCGATTCCCGAATAGACGTCATCCTAAAGCACCACTAGATTCTGTAATCTCAAATATAACGTAGGTTACATTTGATCACTTTCTAAATGGCAGTGTTTATTCTACATTTGGAACGATATGTTTTCCGAATATAAAAATGCTGGTTTGCAAACATGAGAATGTAAAGGTGAAATCCACAGGTGAAACCTGTCTATCTGTGTTCATTGATACCACAAGTTATTAGCACAGGGGGACTCCTTTTGTGAGCACACACAGCATGCCCCGAAAATTAAATGGTGGGTAATAACGGGACTGCTGGGTGGTCCGTCAACACCTCCCATGGCTGAAGGTCAAGCATCCGTGTCCAGACACCTCAGAACAAACCACACACTGATGCACACATTATACTCAAACACAGATCTGTACAGACCATTGTAACAAAGTATAATAAACACTAGAAAAATCACGATCGATTCATGGGCTGCAAACAAAAGATGATGAACAACCTGCAAATAGTGTGGCTACTTATAGCTGAACGTGTTACCTTGGCCTCGGCGTTCTGGTCACGGACACATAATTAACCCTGCTTCACACATTCTATTCCCAATCTCGCTAATTCTTTTACATGCGACATGGCTAATCCTGTACTAATCCCACTACTTTTAGAACCACACAATTCTATTGAATTCCCCCTTCCCGCTGATTCCTCGACTGTTGTTATGAAACAGTCCTGATGACATCACACGCTGCAGGTGTATATATAACAGCAATGTCCAATCCTAGATCAATGCAGGTGGTTACCATTAACGTTAAACAAGGTAAGCGTTTTGGGACTGTTACTTGGTACCAGCTTTTGTATATTTGTCCATGGCAGATATAATACTTACGCATGTGGAACTATACCTATATATTAAATATCAATGGTATGAAATGTACATTCTGCAACGTTTTTGCTAAGATGGGATTTGATGACTATTTTAAGAAGTTGCGTTTATATGTTATGTACTTACAAGATGCAATTCTGTGTTTTGTGGAAAATATAATGGCTCATGAAATGTCACTGGTTGTTGTGCATCCAAGAGTAGTAATAATGATGTACGTTGTCCGTGACCCGCCTACTCTCATTGTGTCTACAGTCAATATACGGCTCACTGGTAAACTGTGTGGCGAGATTGAGATGAACACATTATAGGTACCTGCTTTTGATTCGAAAATGGAATGGTACACTTGATCATTGGTCTCACAATCACCTATTAAGGTCCTCTTTATGTATGCTTTATTTTTTGTTTGAACATGCTCATGAAACTTTCAGTGTCTGAATAATGACATTGCTCAGTCAGTCACGTATTTAAGCATTCCCACTCAATGTATTATTAAAACATACATTAGTAGAATTCAGTTTCCTATCTAATTTTCTGTCAAATAGATTGACAAGTTTAAATAAGGTAATTATCCTTTACTCTTACCCTGTAACCTCTGTTGACGGGTATAATTATTCCATTTGTATTGAAAACATCCTTCTGAGAATTTGATTCATAATATAAACAGGGATGTCTTTGAGTGGTGTTAAAAAGTGATACGTTTAAAAAGGTGATTATTTACTGATGTAGACGTCTGTGATATAAGGAGCACGACGTTTCTTGTTCCTTCATCAAGAGAATAGTAAGCAAGAAAACACACCGAAACACCGTGTTTCTCACGTTACAGAAGTCGACATCCATAGTTTTCACCTTTCACCCCCCAACCACCCCCCTGCAATAAACAAACAAGAACCGAAGTTATAATTCATATTCATACATGACTTACTCAGTGCCGATAAGGAAATGCTAAATAGTAATTCAATGATTCAATGACTTATTATATAAGCTTGTCGATGGTGCTTCTGAGCAGAACAGTGTTGCTAACTGAACAAAATGTTTTACTTCCAGTCCTCCATGATGAAGTCGGTCCTCTGCTTCGTCCTCCTGCCTGTCCTCGTCCTCTCCTCGCCGTTATCGAAGATGGACCTCCTGGAGAGGCTGCTGGAGAAACTGGAGAGGAGGCAGTTCGAGGACACGACATCCTATGACGAGGTTACAACGTATCAGGCTGAGATATATTCTACCCAAGACATGGACATGCAAACGACAACGGCATATGATGTGGACACGGTCAGCACTGACATGACATCCGATAGCACCGACATAACATCCGACAGCATCGACATGACATTCGACAGCAGCGACATGACATCCGACACCACTGACAGCGACGTTACGACACCTGTTTATGACATGGGTACTACAATGTACAACGACGCCAGGGATATGACAACGCCACATTCAGGTATGTCATTAACATTCAACCAAAACTTCATCTCAAATGAAGATGTCAGCATCCGCAGTAATACGCTGTCGAAGAAATTATTTGAATCACAGATGAAAGGAGGAATTTTTGTTGATATATATGTACATACAGATCAGTGTATCTGCAGGGTGCGTAACATCATGGCTCATTGTTAACAGTGGTCTGAAACAAAGATGTCTGCTCTTCCCCCTGCTTTTCAAATATTTCATTTTCGTCCACATGGCTTTAATTAACACCCTTTACCTAGGAATAGCTGCAAAACATTCACACATTGATATCCTTGCATCGGATATGCAAACTCCATATTCTTCATGTGGGTGATTCACATACAGACAAAATTATTCCTATCTGAACAAGAGTTCATACATTCTTTTTTTGAGACGAAAGTAACTCTTATTTACTTATCATATTGGCCCTCTTCAACGTGTTTGAACTTCATTTCAGACATGGGGCCACGTGAGTACATCAGACAAGCTACTGAAGGCGTGTGCATGCTACTAGCCTTCGTGAAAGGACAAGAACAACTTAGGCAAATGTTTGGCAATCATGGAGGTCTATCTATGATGACTGGTCCTGATGGAGGGCTACCAACTTCACCTAACCCCATAAAGAGGCTACTTAGGCTAGTTGGTCCAAAGCCGGTACAGCCTGCTCCAATTGGAGGTAATCCAGACCGGTCCGCTCCAATGGGAATGTTACCCAAACACCCAACTGACAAGTCTTTCCCCTGGGAAGAGGCTGAACAGAAGCTCCAGGACCTGTGTCAGCTCATCAACAGCTACAGCTCTGAACCTCTGCAGCTGGCAGAGAAACTGGTGCAACAGATGGGAGGTCAGTAAAATATACAGATTGAACAAATGGCATTTAATCGAAATAATATTCTGACTGATCATTGAGAACTGAACTAAATTATCACCACTTTGGCCCTGTCATCCAACGCATAATAATGAGTTGTACGATGGGTTTGTGTCCTTTAGTTGCATCAAAAACTGATTGTGTGTTTTGCATTTATTATCACCATATCTGCGCGTGTGCCATAAAGACTAAATCTCTGTTACTGCAATGCAAGAAGAACCGAAATACTATTCAAAGGGGAATTTACTTAACTCACTCACACACATTTTGTCCATTCGTTTCCTCATAAATGATTCTCAATAAAATCAAGCCCATTTTTTAGAAGTTAAGAAAGTATCGATCACATTGGTTTTATATGCCAATTCACGTGCACGTAAAAGAGAATGTGTTTTGATTGTGATATATTAAACAAGATATAATTGGTGTCATCATACTTTTTTCATACGGTATAATTTGTTTATGGATAAATTGCTCCATGGATTTAGGCAACCTCAAAGTGGAATACCTCACTCAAAAACATCATGTAACTGACATAGTGGTCAGAGGTGGATTAAAATCCACTCACTCACTGACTCACTTACTCACTCACGTTGTCTAGTGACGTTTCCGAATACATGATTGTGAAATATCGTTTCTTGTTTAGGTATTGTCTACACGAGGTTTAAGTGTCAATTCAGTCTTTCATCTACACGTAGATCTTGAATCTTGATTGTCAAGATATAAAATTGGTATATTGAAGCTGACTTTATAGTTGCATGAGTTTTTATGACTGTTTTAAACTGCGTAACACTTGTGATAATTTGCTGTTCGTTTTTTACAGCCCACATGGGTCGACAGATAGTGTCTTGAACAGAGATTGACTTCAGAGCTCCAAAACTCSAAAGCTCCAAAACTCCAGAACTCCAAAACTCCTTCAGCCTCACCCAGAACACTGGATAACCTGCTCATATGTGGATATGTTCATCATTGTTATGAATTTCCTATTATGATTGCGTTGCTTATATCCGATATGATGGATATTTGATTTAAATAAACCACGAGTGATGTTTATACTTCCGTCTTTGTGTTTATATTTCCCTACTGACATCGCAGTGCGAATTGGTTAATGAAACAAACCAAACCATCATGACCCCATTTCGTGAGACGTTTTTTTAACATGAACCTGTCATACATGTGGTCTCACCTTAGGCAAATGAGTTCGTTCAAAATTGCGTCTGTTCACCCAGCAGAAAATGTGTAAACGGTGGGATAAGTCATGTGACTATAACCTTCTTGTGCCAAACAGGCAGCTTGGGTTAAACGGGGTAATAATGTACTGTGCTATTGATTGTTAGCGCTACGAGCATACCTAGTGTGGACTTTGGCGCTAAATAAATGGGCACATTATTATTATTATTATTATTATTATTAATGAGATCATAAAACGTTTACGTCTATGTTGTATTTTCACTTTTCTGTACATTTGATTATTGGAGAGCTCAACTATGTAAATTCCAAGCAGCTTAATCCTTCAAAAAGACTACATACTGACATACCTCACCCACACATTTGTCACGTTGTATTGTAAGAAGATATCCGTATGTTGGCTATGTTGGCTATATATCAACATCAAAGGAAGTTCGGTGATTTCACTACAGTGATATGGTTAAGCTGTATGAGAGTGTGGTGGTTCTAATATTGTGTTATGGTGTCGTGGTGTGGGGAACATCATTCAGTATAATCACAGAAACCGTTCACACTTCATTCTGTAAGCGTTTTCTTGGTCTGTCCAAGGCAACTCCAACGAATACGGTTCTCAGAGAGTGTGAGAAACACATCTCCAGAGTGTGTATATGACCAGAGCCATCGTTTACAGGTGCCGTGTCATTTACCTACATTCATCTCGATTACCACACCAAGCTTATCTTATGCTTAAATCTGACTCAGATGGAGGGAGAAAAACTAGAACTGCAGACATAACTCAATTCTATATAAACTTGGCTTCGGAATAGTCTGGATACAGCAGGAAATAGGAAATACTGACATCTTTAGATGAAGTTATTTATGACTGGGATCGCTATCCAAGATGTTTAAAGTCATAAACACATTGGAATAACACTGCAAAACGACTGTTCATGGGACGCACACACTCACAACAATATGAATGGGATTGCTATCCAAGTTGTTGAAAGTCATAAATACCTTGGAATAACACTGCAAAACGACTGTTCATGGGACGCACACACTCACACATTAGTAAAAATGTTAGTCCCATGAAAAATTGTCATAGATGTTTCAAATATATATAGAAAAACACTAGAAACCATGTATAAATCCATATTCTTCTTTCTTTTGATTACTGCTCTCATATTTGGGACAACTGTACAGATCAGCAAGCCTTTGCTTTAGAAACATTACATCTAGATGCCCACGGTGCTGTCCGTGGAACAGGCCATGAAAAGATTTATCCAAAACTTCCTTCACTTCGTTGAGTGAAAGGCGAAAAGACTCTTAATTGCTAACATTTGATAAAATGTATCACAATTTATCACCAAACTATCTGTGCAATCTGTTATCCCCTTTAGTCGGGGAAATAAGTCGTTATCCCTTGCGTGATGGCACTAATTTGAGAAGCATTTACTGCCGAAC
Organism: Haliotis laevigata; assembly: GCA_008038995.1. NCBI lineage: Eukaryota > Metazoa > Mollusca > Gastropoda > Lepetellida > Haliotidae > Haliotis > Haliotis laevigata. The sequence continues at coordinate 104,527 of VKKT01000767.1, forward strand.
AACAATATATGCCAAATCATTCATTCCAGACACAATCCAACTCTTGAATTCACTGCCTCTCAGATATAAATTGTATGCCTCTATCTGATTCCCAAACCCTTATCGAAGAACAAAACAACTGTAATGTTTACTTTGATGGATAACTGTCAACTAACTCACAGTCGACTGGGACTAGGATGCAGTGATCTAACCGGGACAAATTTCAAAGATATATATCAGTATACCCGGTCTGCTCTTGTGGGCACCAATTTGAGAATTCATACCATTATTTCTTTACTTGCGTACTAAATATAGTGAAATCAGAAAAATGCCTTCTTTTACATCCACGCATATGATCTAGAAACTATCTTATGTGGTAACAAGTTTTTAAGAACAAATGTTGAAATGGATATATTCAAATCTGTTCATCACTTCATAACTAAAAGCAATTAGGCAAGTTTCTAAAGAACTAGGACTTTTGTATGCCTGTAAGTTTGCTTGCCGTCATTGCAGCACTGATCATATTGTTAATTGAATCTTTGCTTCATTTACTTATGAACACATGCTTTATTTATCTATAAACACATGAGTTGTCAATTATTTTCGTTTACTTCTAACCATCACGATTTTGGAATTGTTATGTTGCTGGGGAGGTATTTATATAAGCATAAAAATCTTTATGTACCAACCAAGGTTTCTGAAAATAAATATGTTTAAACCACATATTTATATCAACTTTTAAACAACAATTAAACGATACTTTTAACTCAAGACTGGCCCTCCTCCTTTCATTCAAGCATTTATTCAAGTGTTCAACCTACAGATATTTCAAATCTGTGCTAAACGTTGAAGCGTATCTGACCTTCCCCTTCAACAATGCAGCATATTAACTAAATTCCCGTGTTCCAACTTTAAGACAGAAATCGAACTAGGCCGCCATAACAATATTCCGAGGGAAGAAAGATTATGCAAGAGATGCAAGAAAAATAACATTCATGTCATCGAATATGAGCTCCATGTGCTATTATAAAGTGAACTAAGGAAGACACATCTAAAACCATGGAAAAACTACCTTGCAGAATTCGTGTTATTTTCTTCTAAAGTTACACGCTTTTTTTACAACAAATCCTATTTTAAGAATGCAGTATATCTATTTTAGGTGTATAAATGTACTGTTGGCCAGTGGCCATGTACTGCAATAATTCTGCCTGTCTGTCGTATGTTTTCTATGGCATGTTGTTGGATTTATGGGAATAAAATCCTGTTTTGTTCTGTATGTACATACCACCCGTGGACACCAAACGCTAATGAACAATTGCATATTAACATAATTTTAGCAGCTTTTCATTTTCAAAGCGTTGCCTTTGTGTTACTGTGACGGTACATAATTATCACTTCATTCACATTCTACCCTTAATCCGACTGGATCCCTCTAATTCCTTCACAAACGACTA
>VKKT01000767.1:128295-140777 GCA_008038995.1 Haliotis laevigata
TTTTATAATCATAACTCCACACGACCGAAACCAGCCTATTGTTTTGTGTGCCGTGTTACTGTACCCCACTCTCCAGAATCGTCTGACCTACTTTTTTTCTTGGAAGTAGACAGTTACGCAACAGTTTGAAATGGCGAACGAGCCAGTGTTTACATTTTGCGAAAGGTTGAAATTGGAAGTGACAGTGGAAAATACTTGACTGACTGTCGAACCTGAACCCTGCAGAATCGAAGAATAGATCCTTTTCTGATCGACCTATGACCTGTAACTCATAAATGACTGTTGATTTTTATGACCTGCGAGTGTCGATAATGATTTCACGTACGTGCCTCAACGCATGCGACGAAAGAGTGACTTTGTGTACATGCGACTAACATGGGATTCCTTGGAACATTGTTTTCATCATTTGGGACTGGACAGTGGCCAAGCTTTTCAAAGTGTAAGAACATATCAGTGACAGCCTTGCGGGGGAGGTGGCAGAGAGCGGAATTCTCATGGTTCAATTTTTGACATTTTGAACGACGGGACATGATGGAGTATGAGTGGCAAATTTTGTGTTTCGCCTGACCGTTATCTTGCTAATTTYCCATTCTAAACGGAAACAAATATACCATTTACCAGGTAGGTAAATGTTTACGAACGTTTTGCCGCATAAATAGGGATAGATAGGGATATATTTCACAAGGTTTTCTGATTTATATGTTAGATATTATTCGTTTATGTTTGGTCCTGTGTATTGTAATTGAGTTTGAAATTTTTTATAATAGACGGTAATAATTATGATAGTGAGGTTCCCTAATAATTGTGGAAGAGAAATCGTATAATTGTATTTTTCGAGTTTNAATAAATGTTTCATCAGCATTTCCATCACGTCTGTTGTGTTGATATTAGTCATGTTGGTCGCCAAGCTGAAGTAGTGCGGCAGTGTTGTATACGTGCGCACTGAAGCGCCGTGAAATCAGACGAATTTTCAATCCAAATTGATACCGTCTGATTTTATGGATTGACCAATCAAATTCGAGCATTTCACATAGCCATGGTAGAATTTGGTTTAAATATCTAAGCTTATTGTAAGCATGGTTCCTAGGTTTCAGTATGTCACTGCATTTTGTGGATCCCATACCTACTGTTCACAGGTGCTGTGTACTTGTCGATGACTCGTTCCATGATCTGCAAAATGGCTGATTGGTGCCATGAAAACCATATTTATGGTTACTCATGTATCAAGTGCATAAGGCTAGATTAAAGTGCCTGTTTGCCTAAAGAGGGGTTGCCATATCATTATTTATCCAGTTTTAAATGGATACAGTTTCAAATCATAAATCTATGATTAAGTAAAGTTGGGAATTTTTGTGATCCTTGGCACAGTGTGAGTAGTATATAACATGTGTTACATTTCTACCGTTGGTACAGATGTCAACGTGTACACATAACAGCACGCATCTTATCAATAGAACCTCTACAATTCCATTGAGTAATGGTATTTGAGCTCATGGAGGCTTAATTTGAGTTCATGATTGGGATTTGGGTATTCTCCATGGACTTGGAGTGTGGGACTGACCTCCATCTCTAAAGGTTCAAACGGATTGTGAACCTCTACAACAGATGGCTCAGAAGGCACCTCAACGGGCTGGAGAGCCCTGGTCCTCCTCTTTATTTTTTTCTTTTCACTGTTTGATAAGTGTTTATGGCTCCTGGATGCATCTTTACCATTTTGCAAATCTGGCCCACTTATATGATGTGACGTCACTTATGGGATCCGATAATTCCTCTGTCTGAGAACATGACACATATGTGTCAATCTGTATTGTGGACATCTGAGTAACACCATCCAGAATGAGTTGGTTTGTAACCCAGGAAATTGATGTCTGACACATGRCGGAGGTTGTGGCAACTTTAGCGACTGGAGGTGGGGAAGAAATCACAGCCGAATAGTTTATAGTAGGAGTTTCAGAAGGATCTGGGACCAATGTTATGGCTTCAAGATAGGAAATATTTTGGGTATATTTGATTTTAAGAATTTAAGATTCTCGTTGGAAAAAGGAACATGTTTTTGATGAGGCCATATGCTCTCCATTGCAGTTAGCGCACTTGATTATATTTGTGCACTCAGTGCTTTTATGGTCTGCAACGGGAGCTCACTGTGTTATTTCTGCAAGTTTTTCCTCCATGTCCAAATAGCTGGCATTATAGCACCGGAGAGGATTTGGAACATTAACTTCCAAACCAATATTGAAATACCCAGCTTTGATTGATTTTGGAAGGAATGCAAGGCCAAAAGTAAAGAGATAAGCTTTTGTTTTGACAACTTCATCATTTTGTTTTCTGGTAAAGCGTTTAACGGCCGCAACTCCTTGATTCTTTAGTTCAGCTGGAATTTCTTCCTCGCTCATGTCTGACAGACAACGAGCCCGGTCCCTGATTATCCCTCGACATGAGTTCAGTGTCTTGTGGTCCGAGACAACAACTGTAGTCTTAACAAACTGTTTTAAGGACAGCAGATTAACTGATTGTTGTCTCCTTGCACATTCCACTAGGTAAAACCACCTCGGAGACGTGAAACATTCTCAACATCGCTACAGACACCTTTGATGCCTTTAGCAATGATAAGAAATCTCGGCCAAAAATCTGTGACGTTTTGAAGGATTTCTTCGTCAGATGATAAACCATCAACATGACGGCGTTAGTGCTTTGATGAACCAGGAAAGGTATTTTGAGCCATGGTTATAGTAATGGGATTCGACACCTCTGTTCCCCACCCACCATGGAGTGTCAACAAGGACTATGTCGCAGCGGAATCCAATCTGCAACATTAGTGTTACAGGGGTGTTATACTCAAGATATAAAAACATGAAAGAGCTGTAATTACTAAAAGAATAAATCCAAGGCTGGTTTGGCCCATGACACTTTTCCCAAGAAATACAGAGTTCAGAGGTTCGTATATCCAGATTGGCCCAGGAGCCACCGCCTTGTAGCATTGGACTCTAGGCAATTTAACAAAACAAAAAGTCTCTGGTAGTTAGTGTTTGATAGACCTGCCATGAACAACAGTTGTTAACTACAAGCTGTCCATACTCAGGGCATGACGTGACCAGCCGATTGATAGAATCGGGCCCATTCTACCACCCGTCTAGGTGAAGTAAGGGGCGAAGTGATGTGTTTGGCAAAGGAACATTGTTCCTGGAACCAGTGCCCTCAACCACCAGACTCCCGTCCTCCACCGACACAGTGGCGCAACCCACGGCAACACGGGCGGTTGAAGAGCTCTTAGCGTTACCCAGCACCCACCACGAGGAGGTGGCTTTCATGGGTGCCCGGTGAAATAAGAACGGCCATAAGTGTGAAGAAGTATGTTGTGAAAAAGTATATAAACACGAAAGTACAAAAAGGCCACACTCAATGACCAAACATTCAAACACAAGATGAATACTTTGAGATGTGACAAGCATACTATATATGGGCTCCGGGTGAACCAGACATCGTTGTCGTCATTGGATACAAAGAGATAGACTGCTGATGATAGTATAACTGCTTGTACATATGGGTATCGTTGGGAACAATGAGCAACTCTTCTGGCACAAGTCCCTCGCCTGGTCCATCCTTATGGTAAAACTAAAAAAATAGTTCACCTTCTTTCATATTCATCCGGCTAATGTTGTATGCTTCAATGGACAAAATTGGACAGGTGCACGGCGTTGACTTCTCTCTAGGCCACTGACGTAGTATAATTATCTTAAACTAACTCTATCCAGGAGTTTTCATTCTTTAACCCTTAGTGGTACAGATGACTCAGAAGTCACAGATTACATTTTAATGGCATTGGATGGTTTCTTACCATTTGATTCAGTAACTGCGTTGTTTGACACTGTCCTCGTTGATCCTTATTGCGAAACGTTGTTATCTGAATTCACTGTTCACACAACTTGGTGTTTAGTTGTTTAACACTGCACTCAGTTATATTCCAACAATATGGCGGCACGCAGCTTGGTAATGAAACGTATACGAGTGTGGGGAGTTCTTTCTATTAGAATGTCATCCTACATTCACATCATGTAATACATCCTGGTTGTGAAGTATCTGCACAATCCCATCTGTCTGGGTGGGTGGGCGTCATGTGTCACGTGACCTGTAATCTTACAACTGCCTGTGCAATATATCGTCACTAGGCAGTGTGCAGCTAATCAAGTGCAAAGTATACCTAGATAATATATATAATGGCATCCTAAAAGGGAAAAAAACAAGCAAAGGTGGCCAAATTAACCAAATTACTCCTTCATCATTCACCTGATGAAGGAGTAAGAACATACTTCGAAACGTCTCGACGCTTCACAATAAAGAAGTTGTCATCCAGAAACAAAACTCTTGTCCTTACACACTAGTTTTAAATACAAACGGTGAGAATTTAGTTATTTTACTGGTGTGACTCTAAATGTAAACTTACTCTGTTACTACCGAAATGCTTTTGTTTGAGATGCTCCCTACTCGAAATCCTTCACAGCACAATAAATCTTTGACATGATTTAGTCTACTGTGAAGCATTTCGAGTCGAGGGTTATCTCAAATGTATATGTGTAAAGAAAGTAAGATTCTTTATGGATAACAACTTCTTTTATTATATAAGTTGTTATCCATAAAGAATCTCACTATCTTATTAGTCACCAACTTCTAAATGACAATCAAACAGATCATATATATAGAGAGAGAGAATCTCACCCTCGTGTCTTCTGATATCAATTATATCAACACGAGTTGATAAAGTTACAAATATCNNNGGCTTGCCGAGGATATTTTTACTTTTATCAACGAGTGTTGATATATTTGATATCAGAAGACAGGGGGGTGGGACTCTATTTATCACCCCAAATCACTCGTCATTAATTTTCAAAGAAAAATATACATCTCTGAACATGGTACTGCCATTAGACTTGTAGTGCAGAGATGTCATAGCATTGTGACGTCATCAAGTAATGACGTCATAGCATTGTCAGGGCATTGTACAAAATCTACTGTCAAAACGATATCTCCTAGGAGATATCGTTAGATCTCACACAAGCGATATCTCCTGTGGAACACAGTTTTGGATGATAATATATATAAAGTGTCACATGTTGGAGAAGATCCGTGTCGTGTGATTATTTCAGAAACTTCTTCTTATATGTGTACTACTGTACGCTCGGTGTTCTCATCACGTTCTTTATATATATATTTAAAATCTTTAATCCTCGAAAAGACACGAGGTTCGAAATTCTGTGGTACTTCACACGAAAACGAAACTCTAATTCTGTTTAATTTCAATATTCATAAACATTACTGACGCACTCGTAAATTGCTTCTTTTAAAACATTGATTAACAAGGGGATATTTCTATGGATAGACAAATTCTTTATTACAATATGTGCGACGTTTCGGTGTAGATGCTTGATAAGCTAATATGAAGATTCAATGAAGATTCATCACCTTCTGACAATGAAAACATTATTAAATCAGTTCAAAATTACATAATTGAAACAAACCGCTTTAAAGAAATTAAATAACACCTTAAGAATATAAAACGCATTTGGTATCTTGCTTTTTGTTTTTATTTTGAGTCATCCATTAATGTCTGCTTCATAGAATTGATTATGCTGTACTATATACGGAGAAGCATTGATATAGGCCTTTTGGGCCTGTTCGCTTATCCCGTTCCCATTTTGTTATGTTATGGAACATGTAGAATGTAAACATTAATGGAAATAAAACATCGTTTAAATCAAATATTGTAATAAAGAAGTCGATTATCCACAGAACTATCCCCCTTGTTCACATTGTAGGTTCACAGTGTAGGTTCCCGGCCAATCCTGTTCCAAACTGACGGTCTTTAATGACGGCTGAGGCCCGGGTAGGGGTATTCCTATAATCACGCACAATAACACCACACTGATTCACTCAACACCAACCTTCCACATACCTGTAGACACCAGGTAACAATAGATTATGAACAATAGATTATGAACAATAGATTATGAACAATTGCAAATTAACACGATCTGAGCGGATACACATTGCTTGGCATTGACGTTGTTGTGACGGTGCATAATTAACATTCCATTCAGTCTACACTCAATCCGATTGGATCTCGGTAATTCCTTCACAAACGCCATTGCTATTTCTGGGCTAATCTACTACTCCAGGAACTAAATCTTTTCAATTGTATTCCACCAACACGTTGATCCCTCCTTAGTTGTTTTCTTATGCAATAATGTCGTTAACATTACACGCTAGCCGTGTATATAAAACAGCAATGTTCTGTTCCGTATCAGTCAAAGCTTCTTCGGCTAACCTTTACTAGGTAGGTGTGGAGGGATGCTGAGTTTAAGGTCTTTGTTTATAGGTATACCTTGTGATTTTTTTGATCGTTTTTCTACGATAGGAAATTTAAACAATTAATGTTTTTTTTATTTCATGGAAAATGCTATTGTAATTGTTAAGTTCCTTGAATACTCATTTGTGTATCCTTGACTGATACTACGTATATGCCATATATCTGTGTTGTCCAGGGTTTGATTCCCCACATAGGTAAATGTGTGAAGTCCAATTCTGATGTTCCCGACTGCTATTGCTAGAAGATTGCTAAAAGCAGCGTAAAAGCATACTCACTCACTTTGTCTTCCCCGGCCTTGAAGTTCGGTGTAGTATTTTCTTGAGACAGTAAAGGTTAATCGGTGTCAGCTCGTACCCGAAATCCCAAAGTACTAAAGCATGGCGTGTTATTCGTGTAAACATTTCATTAATCTCGTTATATGGCGCCCCTGACCACAGCATTGCTGCTTTCAGCACTTCTCCAAGATGAAGCCGGTCCTCTGTTTTGTCCTCCTTCCTGTCCTCGTCCTCTCCTCGCCATCTTTTAAGGGGCGCCTCCTGGAACTGCTGGAGAAAATGGAAAGGAGGCAGTTGGAGGACACGACACCTTATAACGAGGGTACAACGTACCAGGTCGACACTACTGAACCTCCCAGCACAGAGTTTGCCACTGAAATGACTACATACGACGTGGACACGTCAACAGTGGTCAACCCCGACACGACATCAGATGCAATTGAAGACGACATGGCAACACCTGTATATGACATGGCGTCGACAACATTAACGCACGAAGACTCCAAAGATATGACAACTCCTTGTGCTTCCGGTACGTGTTTCATTTTATGAAAAATATACCCATTTCAATTTATAAATATAAAACACCAATGAAAGAAAATAACCAGTTTCAAAACAAAACCCATTTGGCGTAGATACCAAATTACGTCAGAATATTATTTGAATGGATCGCTGAAAACAGTATTGACTCAGGTGTTAGCAAAAACGATCAGCTTGACCTGTCCTGACCTACCTGTTGCACCCGCCATTCGAACAATTTGCGAACCGATACTCCTGCCATACGACGGCGATATGCAAATAAACCACCAGACAATCAAGTAATCGATTGAGCAGGGAGTGCAGTGACACAAGCAGCGGACTGACTGATTTCATTGAATCGCATGAAAATATGTTACTTTTAAAGAATCTGCTGACTACAGGTGCAAATATTTAATTGAAAATTATACAAACAAAACCATTGTAAGCTCTGCATTCGTTTTGCAACACACTAGGAGTATGTTAATTGGTAAACCGAAATGTGTCTCTTAGCAGAAATTTCTCAGGGATGTTGTGGTATTTTTGCTGCTTGTATTTTGTAGTTAACCCGGCATGGCGAGTTCGATGAAGCTGCTGAGCTAATCAATAAAATAACTGGAACTTCAGCCCGTCAGCAAAAATGTTAACAATATTCAAGTATAAATATCACTCCAATAGCCCTCTCCGGATATCATTTGTCCCAAGGGAATAAATAGTTGTGACAATAATATGAAGGGAACACCGAAAATCATTGATAACACATGAAGTTTGTGTGTTCCGTCTGTCGAGTATTTCAAGGCGATGTTAATTCTCCTTTCATTTCTTTTGAGTCTCTACTCTTTCTCAACATTGAGCAACTTTCATTTCAGAAATGGCACCACGTGAATATGTTAGGCAAGCCACTGAAGGTGTGTGCATGCTGTTGTCGTTCGTGAAAGGACAAGAACAGCTCAGGAAAGTATTTGGTAATAACGGAGGTCCATCTATGATGACTAGTCCAGATGGAGGGCTACTGACTTTGCCTAACCACATGAAGAGGCTACTTAACCTAGATGGTCCAAAGCCTGTACAGCCTGCTCCAATGGGAGGGAATCCAGACCGGTCCGCTCCAATGGGAATGTTTCCCAAACACCCAACTGACAAGTCTTTCCCCTGGGAAGAGGCTGAACAGAAGCTCCAGGACCTGTGTCAGCTCATCAACAGCTACAGCTCTGAACCTCTGCAGCTGGCAGAGAAACTGGTGCAACAGATGGGAGGTCAGTAAAGCATACACCATAACTGCATTGATGAAACTCCATATTCTAGTTTGAATGTATTACTGATTTAATTCCAGGTGCACTCGGCCCTTTCTTCTAAGTCGCCTGAAATTTGGGGCAGTGTTGATTTCCTTCAGTGTTCCACAACCTGATAATATTTCCGTGCGATTATTCAAGGTAGAAAATGTCTACCTTTAGTCACCTGATGTAACTGAAACAGCTTTCGAAGGATAATCAAAAATGTTTTTCAAACATTTGTTTTAAACTGTGCAACAGGTGTTGTTATATGTTATTTCTTTTCCAGCTCACATGGGCCGTTAGATAGTCTCTTCAGCCGACTGAGAAACACCACAAGCCTCACCAAGACCACTGGCTACCCTGCCATGTTGACAGTGAAGTTACTCAAGCTACTTCAACAGATCACCTAGTACCTGTAGAAACATGTAGATATGTAATGATAGTTTCGTAAATAGTTATATACAATAGATTTGCATTGTAACAGAACAGATCACTATTTTTTAAAATCATTTTATGAATTTATTATCTCTATGTTGATTGTATATATTTGATGGAAATACACAATTATTGTTTGTACCTGAGTCTCTGTGTTGTATTTGCATATTATATATTGTCTTTACAATGGAGATATACATACAAAGGAATATGAACATAGGGCCAGGCCCTAATGACCTCAAAACTAAGTCACCATTCACCTGGTCACCTACCATCGAATAAGTGGGTTCTTTTAAGTGCATAGGGTTGTGTACTGCATACTAGGGGTTGTGACAACACTGAAAGAGCCTGCAAGTAATGTTAGCTCGAAGGTTTTTACTCCCGGTCACAAGCGGGCATCGATCCGTTTACCTTTCGCTTACTAGCGCGGCGCCTTAGACAGCTCGCCCACCTATATCCGTATTACACCATGAAATGGTAACCAAACATATTACTGAACAATTTTCTTTGTTGTGAAGCTCACGTATCGTCAATCAAACCTGGGCGTTGGTGTACCCTGATGGTTAAAGCGTCCGCTCGTCACGTTGAAGACACGGGCTCGATTCCCCACATGCGCACAATGTGTGAAGCCCATTTCTGGTGTCCCTTGCCGTGATATTGGTGGAATATTGCTAAATGCGGAGTAAAACCGTACTCAGTCAGTCAGTCAGTCAGTCAGTCGGCATGAAAACACTATACCGAGATATTTGTAATAGGAAACAGATTCCCGTCTTTTGAGTATCATACTACATAAACCTCGTATGCTGAATTGCACAAATGCTATATAAAAGCGGTTTTTGAGAGAAAGAGCGTTATTGCTGTTTATTGTGAATCAGGCATCGCTTGCTATACTTATTGCGATATATTGGGAACCAAAAAGCAATTGGCACTCATTGTACTGCGCTTATTTTCTCAACGGACTTCCAGACACAGTGCTTATTGCGCTTACTGGGTGTAATTAATTGGTTATCTCCAAATTGACAGACACCCATTTGACAGACACTGAACTAGAAGGATAATTAGGGTAACACCTACGGGTATAATGGAATAGTCCACTGTCTAGTGAGTAGAGCAGGGTGAGACTGAAACAGGCTCGTTACTGAGAAGTTTGATTGTGGGTAAATAGAACTTTGTTGTGATGAAATGATAAATGATTTCTCTTCTCAAAATTGATTGTATTATCAATTACTATCGAATATCAAACCAGGTTTGTCACTGAGGGGTTTGATTGTGTTTATTGATAGAAAAGCCCCCTCCCAATAATAGCATATGTACAACAGAAGTTAACTGAGAAAATGTTTTGTTGGAGAGATATAGATATGTACATATTTGAAAACATTCTGATTTGCGGTAAATGAGACACCTGCAATGCCATGTAAGATACGATTAATACCATCAGTGTTCTAATATTAACAATACTTTCTAAAGATTGTAACAGTTTGTGTCTTTGAGTAGTATACAATCGACATTCGAGGAAGTAATGAAAAACATTCTCACATCCATGATCACATTCACATGATGCATCATATTTAAAATATTTATTCTAAATAAATCTTAATTAAGTTCATTCGTCATAATTATATCTTAATATTGTGTGCAAAACATATAACTTCCCTATTCCATATGAATAATATTTAGGTTCACATTTGTCTTTATTTGATTTTTACGATACAACAGTGTCGCAATTTCTAATAGCTAAGCTAATGTTTTCAATATGATGATGTCGACTCCCGTTAAACCGAAATGTTTATGAAAATAAACTGTTTTTATATTGCGGCACTAAAAATTCAAATTACTGTCTTTTCGTCCATCTTTCAAAACAAATAATATAGCTTCAGTTTGTTCCTGTATTTTTATTGGACTATTCCATTATAATGTGTAGGTAACAGATAGCAGATAATCTGTTGACTGAACCGTAAATGTTTTTGTGTTAAGGTGTCTGCGAACTGGCTGTCTGCGTAATGGGAGGGCACCAATTACTTACATCTTAAACCCCTGCTTTAACCCCGGCGCTTATTAGAGGTCCGGCGCTTATTAGAGGAAGTACAGTAACTCCTGAGATTGTATCAGTCCTGCAGTGTTTGTGAAACGCTTGTAAGAGGTGGAGTGAGGTGTCAAGGGCCAACGTTACTGTCAAACTTGTGGGAGTTATTTATGCACAAGACTATACAACACTAACGTACATACAAGTACTGAACAAATGCACCCAAACATCATGAAAACAAATAAAACTCGTTCGTGTATGATTAGGGGTGGAGCCGTTAAAATTTTGATTCGGTACAATTGCCCACAGTTTAAAATGGGTGAAGCCCCTTTCTAGTTTCTCTAGATATTGCTAGAATAGGATTCGTGTTACCTTCCTCCGTCCCTCCCTCTTCATTCATTCACGCACACTCACTAAATTGTATTTGTTTATGTGTTGTTTAACTCCGCACCTATCAATATTCTAGCTCTATGGCAGCAGTCTGTAAATAACCCAGTCTGAACCAGACAATCCAGTGACTGACATCATGAGCATCGATCTACAATAGCGATAAGATGACATACATCAGCCAAGTGAACAAGCGTGATCACCCGATCCCCATAGTCGAATTTTACTACTAGCACAGGTCGCTTAAGATAAATTCTTACCGGATCGTCACAGGTAAACGGATAAAAACAGGAATGCATAATATCATGTTCATAAATCTGTTCATGGTGCTTATACTATCATTTTGATTTCCATATCTTGGAGTCCCCATGGTATGGTGAATTGCCTTCAGATGTTGGCAATCTATAGCCTGTTTTTATACTGTATTGTCAACTATAATTAAAATGTTTTAAAGTTCATTACTAGTTTTAAATTGAAATCTTTGATAAACTAGTTATTGTACTGTCCTTCGTTGACAGGTTTTTATAATTTACCTTTATTTATAATGAAACTTGTTTTTAGTCACGATATGGCTGAAATATTGCCGATTTGACTTAAAATCTTAACTCACTCACTCACGCTTGGATTCAAGAGCTCAAAAGACGTTGTGAAACAAAGCTATATCTGGGGGCGGTTGGAGTAGCCTTGTGGTTGAAGCGTTCGTTCGTCACGCCGAAAACGTAGGTTCAATTCTCCATATGGTACAACGTGTGGAGCTGATTTCTTGTGTTCCCCGCCGTGATATTTTTATATTGCTAAAATCTTCGTAAAACCGTATCAAGTCACTGTTTACACTGCGACGTATCGATAGAACGACCTTTTCAAACTGATAGAATAAGAATGTAACATAGGATACAGCTTGATACATGATCAATATTATCTTGGTGACACACATCAATAAGCTGTGCGAGGCGAACAACGACCCAAGCAGATGTGTGGTTGTTAAACAGCTAATTCAAGCTGTCTCACGTTCTTCCTGCAAAGATGGTTACCGCGATATTGCATCTCGGAATAGCCGTGTTGCTGGCCGGCTTAACGGAGACGTTGTCTGCTTCACCACAACGTCCCAACATTGTGTTCATAGTAGCAGATGACCTAGGTAAGTACATATGCACTGGGGTCTGTTTACATCGAGTCAACGGCTAATCGGCAGTGCGGGGGACACCAGACAT
>VKKT01000769.1:262173-280360 GCA_008038995.1 Haliotis laevigata
TTGATCACAGGATTGTCTGGTCCAGACTCGATTATTTACATACCGCCGCCATATAGCTGGAACATTGCTGAGTGCGGCGTAAAACTAAACTCACTCACTGATGCTCTGATGCTCTGATGCACTGTCCACTTATCATGACTCTTCATGCAGCGTCTGGAGAAAACGACAGCACAGTCGAGGAGCTCTTCAAGGTGACGGAAGACGAAGACACGTCCTATAAGCCACGCAAATGGGGCGCCACCGTCGTCAAGAAGGGAGGTAACTCTCTCACAGTAGAAGTGTTCTCCCCAGCTTCTACCCCTATTGGAGTGTGGGACTTGATTGTCAGGACAACCGTGGACGTCGAGAACGGCAAAGACCTCATCTGGCAGTACAACCACAATGACGACATCATTATCATCTTTAATCCTTGGTGTAAAGGTGAGACACAATATTCAAACAAGGAGTGTTTTAGATCACCCGGTAATACTGGTAAATACGAAATAACATAGAATTTAAACTGTTAAGTTGATATTAGATCTCCGGGGGAATAGAAATAGTTTTTCTCAGATGTACGGTAGCAAAGTGGTTTATGCCATAAAGTTCGATGTGCAGAATTGCCTCCTTTAGACATTCTCGGATCCGCTGATCAACTGTTTGAATCTCAGATATACATTAGTCATAATCTCTGGATAGTCATTACCATAAGATTGCTTGTTGGTTTCACCAAAGTAGAACACATCAGTTAGCTCTTCCATCCCATATTAACACACAGGTCTTGATGTACTGCTAAGTGAAACAGCTGTTAAGCTAACTAATTATTTTTACCTTGGCACTACAGGTTCTGTGGTCCTCTCCCAGATTACAAAAACTAAAGAAAATGGCCCAACTCAGTCAAGGGTAATTTTGCAAGCCTAGACTGCTCTGCTCTTAATGTCCAGGGCTCCTTTTGGTTGGAATGTTTTTTAGATATACCTATCGTGACATGATGTTTATATTTCTGGGATTGATTACTGCTCCAAGCCTTTTCTAGAATTATTCGGTAACTCTAAATTGCCCTCAGTCTGAAGAAGGTGATCGTCTCCACTCCTTTTCCATTTTAGTTAACTATTTCTTGGACTAAATGTGAGCCCAGTGCTTGTTTGTAATATTTTTCACTTGTTTGACCATGCATGTGTACGGTACATGGATATATGACAATTGTTTAATGAACACTAGGATGAATCTGCAGGGATGCAGACTGATGAAATGTACGTTCTGTCGGGACAGATGATGTGGTGTATCTGCCTGACCCAGAGTGGCTAGCGGAGGCTGTGGAAAACGACTCAGGAGTGTTGTACCAGGGAAATTACTTTAACATTAACGGCAAGCCCTGGTACTTCGGTCAGGTGAGTTGATGCCATGTCTGATGAGTTAATGGCAGATCTGTCAGGTGAGTTACTGACTGACTGACTGAGTTTAGTTTTACGCCGCTTTTAGCAATATTCCAGCAATATCACGACGGGGACACCAGAAATGGGCTTAACACATTGTGCCCATGTGTGGAATCGAACCCGGATCCTCGGCGTGACGAGCCGACGCTTTAACCACTAGGCTACCCCACCGCCCCGTCAGGTGAGTTACTGATGGGGTCTGGTGAGTTACTGGCAGCTTGGTCAGGTGAGTTACTGATGGGGTCTGGTGAGTTACTGGCAGCTCGGGTAGGTGAGTTACTGATGGGGTCTGGTGAGTTACTGGCGGCTCGGGAAGGTGAGTTACTGATGGGGTCTGGTGAGTTACTGATGGGGTCTGGTGAGTTACTGGCAGCTCGGGTAGGTGAGTTACTGATGGGGTCTGGTGAGTTACTGGCGGCTCGGGAAGGTGAGTTACTGATGGGGTGTGGTGAGTTACTGATGGGGTCTGGTGTGTTACTGGCAGCTCGGATAGGTGAGTTACTGATGGAGTCTGGTGAGTTACTGGCAGCTCGGGTAGGTGAGTTACTGTTGGGGTCTGGTAAATTACTGGCAGCTCGGTCAGGTGAGTAACTGATGGGGTATGGTGAGTTACTGGCAGCTCGGTCAGGTGAGTTACTGATTGGGTCTGGTGAGTTACAGGCAGCTCGGTCAGGTGAGTTACTGATGGGGTCTGGTGAGTTACTTGCAGCTCGGGTAGGTGAGTTACTGATGGGGTCTGGTGAGTTACTGGCAACTCGGGTAGGTGAGTTACTGATGGGGTCTGGTGAGTTACTGATGGGGTCTGGTGAGTTACTGGCAGCTCGGATAGGTGAGTTACTGATGGAGTCTGGTGAGTTACTGGCAGCTCGGGTAGGTGAGTTACTGATGGGGTCTGGTGAGTTACTGGCAGGTCGGGCAGATGAGTTACTGATTGGGTCTGGTGAGTTACTGTCAACTCGGGTAGGTGAGTTACTGTTTGGGTCTGGTGAGTTACTGATGGGGTCTGGTGAGTTACTGGCAGCTCGGATAGGTGAGTTACTGATGGAGTCTGGTGAGTTACTGGCAGCTCGGGTAGGTGAATTACTGATGGGTTCTAGTGAGTTACTGGCAGATGTGTTAGGTGAGTTTCTGTTTGGGTGTGGTGAGTTACTGGCAGCTCTGTAAGGTGAGATACTGGCAGCTCGGTCAGGTGAGTTATTGTTTGGGTCTGGTGAGTTACTGCCAGCTTGGTCAGAGGAGGTACTGTTGGAGTTACTGCGTTTATAATGCCCGGATGTGAAGAGTTTCTGAGTTTTTAGTGCCCCAGTGTGATTATATAGGTAATATAGAGCCCTAGTTTATATCCCATACCCTTGTATCCAGAATAATTTGGTAGATCTAGATTGCCCCAAGTCTGAAGATCTTGTTTTTCTGGGTTCTCTTCGGATTTTATTTAATATTTTTTCTCTTTGCAGATGTGTTTAAAATAAATTATTTCTAGGGACTTGATGTCGGTCCAGTTGTGATTAGTAGTGTAATTAGTTGCTTGCAGTGTTGAAATTCTGAAATAGTATCCTGTCCAAACACATGGTACAAATCACATTGTTAAACATTTCCCCTCAGAACGTACCCAAATCTAATATCTTACACTAAGATAACGTGACTTGGATTAGCCAATGAACATCTTAACCACCTGATCCCCCAAAAGGAGCATCGGCGGACCCTTACTATACTACTAATAGCTTACACTTGAAGGGAGATATTTTCTGGGCACGACTCGATTATTTACAGCCAGCTGTGACGTAGCTGGATTGTTGCATAGTGCAGCGTTTGACAACAATGTAAAGTGAGAAGTTCCGAGTCTGGTCACACAGCTCAGACGGCCCAGACAGTGATGAAAATGTTCGATACACGACACAACAAAGCTACATGTATTGACAGGACGATAGTCACTAGGGGTAGTGGGGGTAGCCCAGCGGTTAAATCATTCTCTCGTCACTCAGAAGGCCTGAGTTCGATGCCCAATATTAGTAGAATGTGCGAAGCCCGTTTCTGGTGTGGCCCGCCGTGCTATTGCTGGAATATTGCCAGAAGCGGCGTAAAACTCAACTCATTCACTCACTAACTCACCACAATAACATCACATTACACAATGTGGCTCTGTTTATATTTAATGGGTACCAGCCAGGTGTCAGTAATGTACAGTTGTAATATTGCGTTCTCATTTCCAGCATGTAAAAATCTTTGTAGTCCAAGCTAGACAAATATCCTATATTTATAACCACTACCTCTTAAATTACAGCCGCCAATAAATATTGTGTATTTTACGCCCTGTGAAGAGACAGGTTTTCGAACCTAACTTTTTTGTTTTTTTAGCGGTGTTTTGTTAGTTTGCACCCGACATTATCGGTCATGGGGACCTAGCTTCGTCCAGTAATTTTTATCAATTCAACATATTGTATTCAAGTTGACGTGGCTGAGGTTGGTAAACGGGCCTATAGTTTACACTTCAAAACTTTAAGGTTTGAACGAAGAACGAATATAATTACTTTAAGTAACAAAACACACTCTTGTTACCAAGGCAACAGTCATTTGATTCGTCTGACTCAGTTCTAAAAATAGGTCATAACTATTAGGGCTGTTATTGGCAAATAACTTGTATTGCAATATATTGCGATTCAGATACACGTATTGCGATATGTTGGGACCTTATGTATTTGGTGGGTATTACAGAGAATTTTCATATTGTTATACATTGTGATGCGAAAGAACAATCTAACATCAACACAGTGGTTCAACCCCAATTGCTGCCGTAGTGAAGCCTTTGCCCTAGTATTTGGCACCACAATAAATTGGTCGTTGCTGAGGGTCGCCATTTTACAACAAATGCATGACTTCTGGTGTGAAAAACGGAAATATCCGAAGATTTCTGAGTGTTACGAAGTTTTCCGATTGCATGTAAAAAATACCGATTTTTGATCAGCGTATCGCAATATGTATCATTTGGCATTGTACAGAATTTGTAAAAGACTTTGCAATTTTAGTTGATGTCATGACCAGGTTGAGTGTGGTCTGGATTTGAGACTGTGTGTTGTTTTTGACTTGTTTGAGGACTAAGGTTAATATGTTAATGAATCTGAACCGCTATTTGCTACTACTTCGCTTGATACGGACCCTTTTAGTGGACACCAACTCGTTTCAGGGCCTGATTTTAATCTGATAATTATTTTAACCCTTAGTTGGACACCCACTCGTTTGAGGACCAGGTTTAACCTGTAAATAATTTGAACCAATCTGTTGGCCAGTTTGAGGACGGCATCCTGCACGCCGCTCTCCATCTTCTTAGGAAAGGCTTCAACTTCAAGATGACACGAGCCATGGGGAACGCCAGCAAGGTTGCCAGGATGCTCTCCAAGATAGTGAGTACTCACGCCAGTGACCATGGATTATTCCATATTCTTACTTCATTTGTCTAGAACATGCACTCACTTCGATCTTGAGACATTCCCTGTAAGGATCCAGATGAGACCAATGATAGTATCACACCGTCACCAAACTAAACGTTAACATCAGTGTCAACACACTTTTAGTTTGATAATAGATTGAATTAGAATTAGACACTTCAAATGGTTTATGGTTGATGTTAATTACCTTTGCAAAGTGCGTTATGTCAGCTTGACCTTTGGCATGAAGGATAACTAAAGTGACACATTAGTAACTGTTTCGAATGAACGTGAAAGGTGTGGGAAATATATACAAATATATACATACATAAATATACAAATGTAAAGCATCCAATTGTAAATTGTGCACTGCCACACTGTCATATTTATTAATGCTCAGGTGAACTTCAACGATGACAACGGCGTCCTGTATGGGAAATGGCGTGGCGGTTTCGACGGCGGCACGCATCCTAACACTTGGACAGGGAGTGTGAAGATCCTGAAGCAGTACATGGCCACCGCCAAACCGGTCATGTTCGGACAGTGCTGGGTCTTCTCAGGGGTCCTCGTAACAGGTGGGGAGAACAATCAGTATTGTTGTTAACCATGGAGAAGAACATGCAAAATTGTTGTTTAAGAATGGGGAGTTTCCGTATTGTTGTCTAACAGTGAGGATGAACAATCCGTATTGTTGTCTTACAGTACTTGTGTGGATGAACAATCTATTGTTGTGTAACGGTATAGATAAACAATCCGAATTGTTGTTTAACGGTGTGGACGAACAATCGGTGTTGTTACTTTGCAGTAGAGGGCTAAATGAGTATGGTTGTTTAGCATTAGCTGTGGGCGCTGGTAGGGATGGGGTGGAGTGGCATGGGTGGGGTGGGGTGGGGTGGGGTGGGGTGGGTCGTATGAGTAGGAAATCCTCAGTATGGTCATTATGAGCAAAGGAAAACTGTCAATATCATTCTTATCAGTATAGGCGAACAATTCTATCATTAATAAAGAGAACAATTATCCTTCTGACATACATGCAACAAGTTAGTGGACACGACTGCCAAATCGTCTATCGCGCCGCAATTATCTTTGCAGTGATGCGTTCCCCGGGTACACAAAAACCTATGGTTGTGCACCAGCACCAAACCCGTGTTCTTTTGTTCCACCACAGTGCTACAAGTCTGAGACCTGCGTCAGATTAAGCTGACGCGTCGTGACAACGCTCACATGCTATAGTCATGTATTTTCTGGGCTGAAAGTTATGTTTATGAGTTTGAATATCACCGTAATTAATAATGCATTGCTCGCTGTATCCACAGTATGCCGAGCCCTAGGACTGCCCTGTAGGAGTGTCACCAACTTTGAATCTTCTCACAACACTGACAAGGAACGTCTAAGCTTAGACGAAATATACCGACCCAGCCATACGGGTGGCTATGTCAACGTCTCCGATGACAAGAAATGGTAAGTATGGGGGTTCATGTCCGAGGACAGTTGCAAGATGGTGCCAATGCTGTTCTTGACCAATTTATGGAATTAATAGACTAAAACGATATTGTTTTCTGATGTTTTGTGACATCTATTGATATGTTTCAATTATTGTTTGGAAAAAAAATATTTTAAGTTATTTAAAAAATGAGAAAGCCTAGAATAATTGTTCGTGTTTTACTATCATATAGTCATTTGCATGGGTAGCAAGTAGCCAGTATCTCATGGTAGATGTAAGAGTGAGTGAGTTAAGGTTTACGCCGCTTTTAGCAATATTCTAGCAATTTCACGACGGGGGACACCAGAAATGCTCTTCACACATTGTACCCAGGTGGGGGATCGAACCCGGGCGAACACTTTAACCATATGGCTACCCCATCGCCCAGGTTGATGTACGAGCCTATTTGATAAGGGACTGCGTGTTCAGGGAAAAGCGTACATATCTACAATAGTATTGCTGACTGTCGTGTTTTATTCAGTTTTAGCCCATTTACGTATGACAAAGAACATTTGAATTTCCCAGGAACTTTCATGTATGGAACGAGGTATGGATGAGTCGCCCAGACCTGGGGAAACAGTTTGACGGGTGGCAGGCCATTGATGCCACGCCCCAGGAGGAAAGTGAAGGTGGGAGGGACACCGACATAAGCATTGATACTTGACACACAATCATAACCACTGATACTTGATACACACTCATAACAACTGATACTTGATACACAATAACAACCATTGATAATTGATACACAATAACAACCATTGATATTTCACGCACAATAATAACCATTGATACTTGATGCACAATAATAACCATTGATACTTGATGTACAATAATAACCATTGATACTTGACGCAAAATAATAACCATTGAGACTTGCCACTAAAATAACAACCATGGATTCTTGGCATACAAAAACAACCATTGATACTTGACGCGAAATAATAACCATTGATACTTGATGCACAAAAATAACCATTGATATTTGACGCACAATCATTGATGCCTGATATGCAATAATAATGAGTAATACTTGACATATGTTACCAGTTGTTGGTGCTTGACATACAATAACACCCAATATTACATTACATAACAACCAATGTTACTTGACATACAGTACCCCTAAAACGTACACATATATTGTTAGAGAACTTTCCTTTTCACTCACCTATTGCCTTGTCTCTTTCATGAATTTACAGGCGCGTTCTGTTGTGGCCCCGCCCCATTGAAGGCCATCAAGGAAGGGCTGATCTACATCGGCCATGACACGCCCTTCGTGTTCGCGGAGGTCAATGCGGACTTAGTGACTTGGGAGGAGGATTTTGTGACCCGAAAACTCAAACAGGTGGCGCGGACCAGAAATATGTAAGTAACACCCTGGTGGGTGAAGTCACCAGTCATCGCATTAGTCCTTTCCTAATTGCACTATATTATACAGTATATGTGAATAGAACAGGTCCCCCGACTGATACGACTGTCCCAGATAATGGTAGGTTTCAAATTGGTATAGGTCTTTGACTAACAATAGTCTTTGTCACATATGTGTTCTGGACAAGCACTTCCACCTCACGCATGTGTGGGCGGTGGAGGTAGCCTAGTGGTTAAAGCGTTCACTCCTCACGCCACATGTGTGAAGCCCATTTCTGGTGTCCCCCGACGTGATATTGCTGGAATATTGCTAAAAGCGGCGTAAAACTAAACTCACACACTCACTCACGCATATGTTCCTAACAAGCACAATTCCCCTTATTGTATATGTCCCCGTGTTGCCTATGTCCTTGACTAGAACATGATGCGTCCTTGACGTCCGTTTCCTAATTATTCCGCGTGTTTCTTCAGTATTGGACAGAATATCAGCACCCACAGTCCATCCCGTGAGTCACAGGTCGGGCTGCAGCGACTGGATGTAACTGACCAGTATAAGTATCCGCAAGGTAGGCTCTATGTCACTAACCGCTGGACAGAGCACAACACACACCTTAATGACACTTAGTGAAAGCACTACACGCACCTTGAAGGTAGTCTTACTGCCCGGAGCCTTGGTAAAATCACTAACACGCACTTTGAAGGTAGTCTTACTGTCCGGAGCCTTGGTAAAAGCACTACACGCACCTTGAAGGTAGTCTTACTGCCCGGAGCTTTGGTAAAAGCACTACANGCACCTTGAAGGTAGTCTTACTGCCCGGAGCTTTGGTAAAAGCACTACACGCACCTTGAAGGTAGTCTTACTGCCCGGAGCTTTGGTAAAAACACTACACGCACCTTGAAGGTAGTCTTACTGCCCGGAGCTTTGGTAAAAGCACTACACGCACCTTGAAGGTAGTCTTACTGCCCGGAGCTTTGGTAAAAGCACTACAGGCACCTTGAAGGTAGTCTTACTGCCCGGAGCTTTGGTAAAAGCACTACACGCACCTTGAAGGTAGTCTTACTGTCAGGAGCCTTGGTAAAAGCACTACACGCACCCAGGAAGGAAAGCTGATGGTCACTGAAACTAACCAGTACCCCGTTTCACAGAGCTGTCGTAAGCCTAACATCTCGTTACTATTCTCGTAGCATTCGTACCTTCTATGTTACAGAATAGGATGTACAAATTCTACGAGAAGAAACGTTACGAGATGTTAGGCTTACGAGAGCTCTGTGAAACGGGGCCCAGACCTATTGCCAACTGATGTCGTTATTTCAGTTACTCGTCTTCTCACAGGTTCCGCCAAAGCAAGAGATGTGCTCCGACAGGCCCAGGCGATGTTCCGAAAGGACAATCTCGCTGACGATGAGGATGAGCTGCCGATGTCACAGGTGAGGACGAGAGTTTAACACTAGATAGTGCTCGAATTAAATATGTGGTGCATTTATACATATTCTTGTCTTTCATACAAAAAGTAATAAAGTAGTAAAGAAAGTCTATGGGCTTCTTTTAATTGTAATTATGTTAATTTCAAAATTCTCTGTGAAATATTTTAACTTCAGAGACTAGATGTTAGTCTATAAACATTCGTATTGTAACACATGGTGCTATGGACAGGCTTGATGATATAAAACGTTTTGTTGATTCTTAAATATGGTGATCGTTTTAACTAAGGAGGGATTATATTTACAATTTCTTAACTAAGGCCATCGGACTGAGTATGGACAATATCGATGTCATGGTGGGAAATGGCTTCTCGGTAAAGATACACGCCCGCAACAACGACAACGTGGCCCGCACCGTTACCTTGTCTATCGACATCTTGCACAATACCTACCACGGCGACATGACGGGGATGGCTGCCCAGTCTGAAAAGACTGTGACATTACAAGCAGGCCAAAGTAGGTGTAACATTGGAATCGTAAGACACGTGAGATATTATACAATTATAGAGTGGTGACGATACCTGTTAAATACCTGTTTTTATGGACCCACGAAAAGTAATATTGACCGAGGACGAAGACCGAGATCAATATTGCCTTTCGTGGGTCCATAAAATCAGGTATTGATCGAATTCACCAGTCCATAATTGTTTTATTATGTAATTACCGAAAAAAAGCTTCTAGAAACCAAAACGTGTCCATTTAGTCGAGAAAAGTAATTATATTTTCACTACAAACCAATAACTTTATGTCAACAATACTGTGACATGTCAACAATGGAATGACGTCATAACTTGACGCCTTTACATAAACAAAATCTATTTTTAGAAACTCAAGTCAATATTACTTTTGGTCGGACGTGGGTTGGAGTCAATATGCATTTCTGTCGACGGTGACCTCTAGACCAATCATGTAGCCGGAAAAATATGCTTACATAATAAACTGACTTATTACTCGCCCGTCGAAGATACTGCAGTCTAATAACTTTACGACAATATTACACTAGTGTAATAACGTCATAATGGTACAGTTATGAGGCCACAACATCGGTCACAGTGGTATTAGACCTTGCTTGACTAGCGGAAAGCTGAGTGTCATCACACTGTAGGCAGTTTCTTTCAGTTTATGTTGAAGAGAAAAAACAGAATTCCAAACTCGCTTCCGTGAAATACCATTTTTATTAAAGTCGTGAATGATTGAGTTTCAAAGTTGCTTTTGCTCGTTTGATACCAAATCATTAACCCGTTTAATAAAAGTGGGATTACATGGAAGGCCGTTTAGTTATCCTCATACGTATTACATACGGTGGAGTTGATTAAACGTTGTAGCAAAGGGAGACATATATCGTATTCATTACAGGCAGGTGTGAAGAGGCAACAGTGTTAACTCAGAAGACACTAAAAGTAGATTCTTCTAAGCTATCACAGGCGGAGGAGAGTAGGTGCACCCTTGTGGTCATATTCGTGAGACATAAATAGAGGATACTTATCGATCTTCCGTGGAATACCATATTTATTAAACGTGTTGATCATTCGGTATCAAACGAGCGAAAGCATTTCACAGAAGCGAGTTTAGTATTCTGTTTATTACTTTTCAACATAAATTGACAGAAACTGCCTACTAACAGTGTGATAACTCTCATCGTTCCGCGATTCAACAAAGGTCTAATACCATTGTGACAGAGGTATTAGCATTGTGACGTCATAACTGTAAATATTCTGATGTCATATGTCTAGCGGTATTACACTAGTGTAATATTGACATAAAAATATTACACTGCAGGGCCCCGTTTCACGAAGCTCTCGTAGACCTAAGATTTCGTAACACCTATGATATATCTTACGATACCACGCTAAGGGCGTTTCACGAAAGTACCTTAGTACTCTCGTTGTTACGAGAAAACTTACGGTAACTTTTAGCTATCGTATTTCGAACTCTTTTGCTGAGAAGAATTGAAAAGAACATGGATTGCGAGTTAAGTCCCTTTGTGTAAACAGACGACAACCCGCCATACAATACAGGCAGCAGCTATCTCTTTGGTAGACTTTCAGCAGTCATCACAGCTGCTGGCAAAAAGCGTCTCTGGAATGAGATCGCTGAAAAGTAAGTGATGATCGAGTCGATCTTTCGTTCGTAGGCTTCTTCTGATTTCAGCCCTGTCTATTCGGTAGTTCATAAACAGTTCGTCGTCACTTACGATGTCCAGTAAAATGTTCGGTTCCGAAAAACACGCTGTTTCTGAATACCTTTCTTGCTGAGTTTCTCTTTTAACAACATATAATACGCCATTTTGTTTTTGACTTACGAGAAGAAAGCTCATTTACCAGAGCAAATACTTACCGTAATTTTTATTGTAAATTAAAGGTATCGTAAGCCTACGAGAGTTTCGTGAAACGCCCATAAAATCGTAAAATTGTGCTACAAGAAAATAAGCTTACATATTATTACAAGGGGGAGAGAAACAGATCGTAGACTATAATTCGACTCCAGGAGGACGATAGTACATTACTGTGGACATATAAGACACTCATAATACATTGGAATGAGAGACGTGGGTCAAGGGTTAGATTCCACAAGGCCATCGTACCTCCCATAGATATCCTTACCATTGTCATGGCTCTACGATAGCTGTGTGGAACATGACCCAATGGGTTTTGTGTTTACAGGCCAGACTTTCACCTTGAGTGTGTCGTCCCAGCAGGCAATGATGCGCCCACAGGAAGGCTTCAACTTCCAGATCCAGGTTTTCGCGAAGGTCAAGGAAACCGGAAGTCTGTTCACACAACACCACAACGTACAGCTGCGCCGCCCCGACCTGGTTATAAAGGTGGGATTTCATTAAGTGATATATTGGACCGTTAATAGACAACGGTAGTAGCTCTGGAAATGTGTTTCTAATGTGAAATTGACATGCTGTGTTATATAGGGTCCTTCCACTGTTAAAGCCGGGGAGACAGTAGACGTGGACATCTCCTTCACCAACCCGCTCCCATCAATATATATGTATATATACTGTCTCGTGTCCTGTGTTATATAGGGTCCTTCCACTGTTAAAGCCGGGGAGACAGTAGACGTGGACATCTCCTTCACCAACCCGCTCCCATCAATATATATGTACATATACTGTCTCATGTCCTGTGTTATATAGAGTCCTTCCACTGTTAAAGCCGGGGAGACGGTAGAGGTGGCCATCTCCTTCACCAGCCCAATCTTCATCAATATATATGATTGTATATATACTGTCTCATGTCCTGTGTTATATAGAGTCCTTCCACTGTTAAAGCCGGGGAGACAGTAGACGTGGACATCTCCGTCACCAACCCGCTCCCATCAATATATATGTACATATACTGTCTCATGTCCTGTGTTATATAGGGTCCTTCCACTGTTAAAGCCGGGGAGACAGTAGAGGTGGACATCTCCTTCACCAACCCGCTCCCCGTCTCGATGACCAAATGCGAGGTGGATATTGAAGGCAATATGAAAACGGTGGCACCACTGATGGACAAAATCACAATAGGGTCAGTAATATTTAATTACTTTCTTAACTTTTGTTTAAAAAAAGTTTTTGTTGGGTTTCAGGACAAACTAAGTCCCCAATACCTCATGCGTGAAGCGCCGATTGAAATGGGGTCAGATTTTGTGTCCTTGCCGCTTGCATTCCTTCATGCCTTGGTAAAGTAACGTAGGCTTTGTCACGGGATTAACTGGCCCAGATTCACTAATTTCTTGGTCTTTGATACATATACTCTGACTCACATTATATAGATATTACCTAACTCACGCTGACAAACCGACACACATTGACCTATTCACAAACTCCATTGACAAATCCGGTATCGACTCACATTGATCCATTCACAAACTCCCATTGACAGACCTGCTATCAATTCACATTGACCTATTCACAAACTCACTTTGACAGACCCGCTATCGACTCACATTGACGTATTCGCAACTCACATTGAA
Source organism: Haliotis laevigata (assembly GCA_008038995.1). Classification (NCBI taxonomy): domain Eukaryota; kingdom Metazoa; phylum Mollusca; class Gastropoda; order Lepetellida; family Haliotidae; genus Haliotis; species Haliotis laevigata. The sequence continues at coordinate 275,310 of VKKT01000769.1, forward strand.
AGACCCACTATCGACTCACATTGACCTATTTACAAACTCACATTGAAAGACCCGGTTTCGACTCACATTGATCCATTCACAAACTCGCATTGAAAGACCCGCTATCGATACACATTGACCAATTTTCAGACTGACATGAAAGACCCGCTATCGTCTCACCTTTTTGCCCTGACCCACTAACATTGCCTGAGCGACTAACGTTGACCAAATAAGGGACTGACACTGACGGACTCACATTGAACACGTCACTGACTCGCTCGCTCATGCTGTTTTTCAGAAGCATCTCTCCTGGACAGACTTGGGAGAAGACGATCAAGATGTGCCCTACAGTCTTTCCTCGAGCCCAGAAGAAGAGAGAGGCCAGCTTTGGTCTTGAGTCGGAGCAGCTCGGGGATGTCAGAGGGTCCTACAGCGTGAAACTCACCTAGCGAGTCCACGTTCATAATTACACGTGGTAGTACAACCTTCCCCGCTTCCCTATTCCATAGATTAGCAGTATTAGAGCAAGTGGCAGTATCTCTGTCCTCTCCTCTCTTTTGGCGGATTGACTGCACAATCTCGTGGTGAAACTGTAATACACTTTGCACTGTCCATGGCAATAATGCATCGTTCGGTAGGAGTTTAATCAACGTTTTGACTTGTAGTTCTGTAATCCTAGCTTAAACCAGATAGTTCAGTGCTCTGTCTACAGACAACACAAGCTAACCTTGAGCATAAGGTGGCACGTGTGTCTCAAATGCATCATAGTAAGCTCAGTAAGCATCACAGTAAGCATCACAGTAAGTATCACAGTATCCCAGGTGCCACGCTTCACCCAAATGCATGATGGTAAACTCTGGTAGCGCAGTTCTAAAAACGGAGAATTATGATAGCAGACTCCGGTTTCCCTGTGCTTAAAATGCATAATGGAAGGCAACAGAAGCACTACAATGGGCCCAAATACAAAATGGTAAACTCTCTTGCCACAGTTGGTCCATATGAAAAAGATGTTAGGCACGATTACCCACGTATTCAAAATGCGTGATGGAAGGCTCTGGTAACCGAGGACCTACAATTGGCCAAAATGCAAACTCTGGTGCCACAGTTGGTCCAAATGCATGATGGTAAGCTCCGACACCCTAGGAGCTTCAGCGGGGCCCAAAAGCTTCATTAGTAATCTCCAGAACACCCAGTGGCACGTTAACCCAAACGCCAGTGCAGCATCGTGGTTTACCCTACAGTTTATCATATCAAAATATTCATGCTTACTACTTTGTTAGCAACGTTAATGATTACACTAACATGTTTTATGACTTGCCCATTGCCCAGAGACTTCAGGTCTCCATGCCTCTGTGTTTGTGTTGTTGGTATATATTACTGGATATGCAGAACTGTGTCGGTTTTCAGGCAGCAAGCACCAACACATGACTGTATTATCGAAAATGAGACAAGTGGCATCAAATATGATTGTGTGACAGATGTAGCATATTTCAACATCTGCTTCCAGCTATACAGTATACACAATTTTGCATTGTTTGACGTCAAGTACTGCATAGTACTCCCCCGTATTACATGTTACATATTGTGGCTTAGTTTCCACACAAAATATGAATTATAGATTTATTTTCTATTCTTGACATTATTTGTTTTTGATTCACATTTATATACAAACCAGCTTACTTAAATTAAAAGGAGAATGTCAGCGACGGTTTGACATGGTGAAGACTGGATTTTAATAAACAATGAAAAATATATTTGGCCTCGTAATATGCATGATTTCAGGAAATGGGTTAACAATTGCCAGAAACTATATATGGTTTGCATTTGTGGCAAACCTGGTCCTGTCAATAGTAATTCCTAGAGAGTTGTCGTACACATACATGTAGCATGTCAGCAAACAAGATGTACCAAAGACTGCTTCATGTTACCACGGTATCCATTTGCATCGAGTATGTTCGTTGCTTAACGCCGCACTCAGCAATATTCCAGCTATATGGCGAGACATTTGTCACTTGCTGTGTACCGCTACCCGCCGTACTGCATTGATTGAATACATCCTAATGATTGATTGGTTGTTTAGCGACGCACTCAGCAATATTGAGTCTGGACCAGACAATTCAGACTTCAACAGCATGAGGATCAACGCAATTGGAATACGATGACTTGCGCCAGCAAAGTCATCGAGTCTGACCACCTTAGTCGTTAGTCGCCTCTTACGACAAACATGGGTTGCTGACGACCAATTCTAATGCTTGGGTTACGCTATGTTCCTGGCAGCCGCGGCAGCCCCGTTTCTCCGAAACGTAGTGCACCGTGCGATTTGGGCCATTTCTTTCCTCCAAAGTCAAGTTTTGTTAGGTCCTGCCAAGTTTTCTCACGGTTTATCACGGTATCCTGAGTCCTGGAAGCTTAAAGGCGCTCTACGGTTAGGCCAGCAGTCCACTACAGATGTCATTATGTTTCCTCCTGTCCTGTCGCGTTCTGATGGGTTCCCTCACGTTTCTCACGTTTTGATTAAGGTTTTGACACGTTTTGTGCGTTCTGTCAAGACTTTCTACGGATGAAACGTGAACGCCAGCCAGCTTTGGACCATGTTTGTGCCCACGGTATAAAAATAAGGCCTCACAAGCAATAGCGGCCATTGTATCCTGAGACACAAGAGCAGCATGAACCGCAAAGATGAAGATTTTGTGTTTGTCTGTTTGCTGAAGGCATACATCGAGAAGGCCAGCATCGGCTGCAGAGAGGGAATACCATAGAACGCAACGTGCCGTATCTCGCCTGCCCTGTAAACCGTCACACGCCTGGATGCGTCGTGATAGAACGGGACGAATCGGCTACCATACAACCTAAGCTTGCCGTCTGAACAGGGTCAAAATGGGCAGCATCCCGTTTTGTCCCCGTTTCAGCGAAGAAACCCCACACCGCCAGAATTGCTCGAGAATACCTGCACAGCGTTAACGTCAACGTGTTGTCTTGGCCAGTGCGTTCTCCATACATAACCCCATTGAACACCTCTGGGATCATTTGATCGTCTGCTGAGAGAGCGTGTACCTCCAGCGAACCGACAGGAACTCTTATTGGACTTATGGAACAGGATTCCTGCTGTCGTCATCCGCCGACTGGCGACGTCAATGAGGAGACGTGTGTTGGCGTGTATGGATTCCCAAGGTGGTCACTCTCGCTACTGATGACGTGTCCCCTGACTCCTGTCTCACAATGTGACTCTTTATGTACTTTTTGAACGAACTTAATTTGTGTAACTGTAATTTTGACCCCTTGACACTTTTTTAATGAACTGCGGCAAATGCAAGAAAGCTTTAGTCAAATTTTCTGTCAAATTATTGGAAAATGACTTCTGTTTGTAAAATAATTATCATAAATTTCACATACGTCTTTGTGTCGATTGTTTTTGTCAAGTGAAGTCGGTGGTAACTTTCTTTTGCCTGGTAGTTATAAACTAGGAAAAATGACAGTCCCAGCTAGTTGGATTGAAGTCCCCTCACACGACATATTGATTGCCTGCTACATGAACTCTTAATATGGCGGCTATCAGTCTACAAATAGTTGAATTACACATCACGGTATGACCATATGACACACGACTGGGGAGATTAAACATAGGAGAGTATTCCCCCTTTAAATCATAACTCGCGTCGCACCCCGTTGAGAAACATGTGAGGAAGAAAACTGACAACAGAACTTACGGTACTCAGGGAACGGACGAACAACACGAACTTAATTCATATGTGATATATACAACAACAACACAGTATAAAGTTACATGCGGAACAAACCGTTTAATACCCGGATAAGAAACTGAGACAGACAGGCAAGTGAGATAAGCGCAAGTAAAATCAAATCAACAAATCCCCATTAATTTGCGAAAAGTTATGATGCAAATATTCACGACTGTATTTGATACTAAGACTGGCTATCGATGTACTGACTGACTGACTGAATTTGGTTTTATGCCGCTTTTAGCACTATTCCAGCAACATCACGGCGGGGGGACACAAGAAATGGGCTTCAAAAATTGTACCCATGTGGGGATTCGAACCCGGGTCTTCGGCGTGACGAGGCAACGCTTTAACCACTAGGCTACCCCACCGCCCCGGCTATCGATGTAGAGCATAGAGACCGATAACAGTTGATAAGATATCGATCGATAATCGATAAATATCGTACACGTAACATTGAGCAAAAATGCAAAATTATCTGAAATAAATAAATACATTTCACGTGTGTGCATGGGTTTATGTAGTAAGGACACGCGTTGTCAGTGTAGTTCTAAGCGACCTTTACGCTGTATGTTCCAACAATGGACCCGAGCTGGTCGGACTCAAGACTAAAGCTGGCCTCCCTCTTCCTTTGGCTGCGGGGAAAGACGGTGGGGGACATCTTGATAATCTTACTCCAGGTCTCCCCAGGATGAATCTTCCTGAAAGACACATGGTCACCATGGTGAGGTTTGGTAGGAACAGATTTGGATGATGTCAAGTGAGGTGGGATTTGGTGAATTGAGATATGGTGAGGTGAATTTAGGTCGGACTGGGCGAGATGTGGTGTTACTTATAGTGATGTTTTTTGTATGTGAATGGCGAGATACAGGACGGTTTGATCGGGACCCACTTGCACAGAACGATGAAGTAAGAAGTGGTGAGATGAGATTAATGAAATGTGGCGAGGTGGGTAAAACACAAGCTTTTAATATTTCTTCACACGAGCATAATATTAGCAACACTATTTCAAATTGTCAAACAAATATTCTCTGACGTCATTCATATTGTTATGCGTTTAGCATCTACACAACCACCACCACCGAGAAAGGAGGGCGAAAAAAATTCATAAATATATGAAAAACACAAAATATTTTTCAGTGAATGTGTAGGTTATTTATAAATTTATCAAATGTAAATATGTAGATGTGCCTTACTCTATTTTGATGTCATTGACGGGATACACCATTCTCATGTTGCCTTCAGTCTCTACGGTGCAGTTGGTCATCAGGACGGGGAGCGGGTTGGTGAAGGAGATGTCCACCTCTACTGTCTCCCCGGCTTTAACAGTGG
>VKKT01000770.1:19116-33603 GCA_008038995.1 Haliotis laevigata
GTTGGTGTGCTTAACGTCTTCCTTTGGGTAGATCTCCAACTGTTGAACTGTTCAGCCAGCACGTCACAGCACATCAACGACTCCCGTGCCAATCACCGTCACAGAACCACTCTCATCTTTAAGGGATCGGGAATTGCCAGCTTTGATACACCTCAAAAAGCACATGTTATCCAGGAAGATGAGTACGAAGGTCCTTGCAAAAACACACAATTCGTTACCAGGAGTTTTCGTGTCTGAATGTGAGAATGGGGATCTTTAAATTAAATCGATTGCTTCGCATCACAGAAGAAAACCCCTCTGTGATCCAGTTAAACAACAGATGTGTTTACTTACAAAAAAGAGTATGCACGCAAAACTGTGAGGATGTTAATTCACCAAAAGCTTTGCAGCTGGGTAGCTGTTTCTTTTGTAAACAGCATTATATGCAAAAAACCCATTGATTTCATATATACCAATGTGAGGATTCAAACCCTGATCGACGGTGTCCTTTAACCATTAGGGCACACCAAGTCCCCCCATGAAACATATTGATCGCAATTAACACGACTTGTATAGACTGACCGGCTCAGTTATCACAAAGCACCGTTGCTAACGGAATTGATGTAACATCACGACGTCGCAGCCTGATGTGATAGAAAACATAAAGTGTCGGTCAAAGGCACTGATAAGGATGTCGTACAGAGAGATAAAGGATCACCATAGGTTTCTGTGAGGATTCGAACTTTTTGTAAAAAAAACTAGTTAACCATAACTAACAGCAGCTAGATTTATGGCTGTGTTCATAATAACGTATCCCTAAAACTCCATGCACATTTTAAATATTTTTCATAATAAATGAACACGATTGAATGGTTCAATAATCTGTAAACCATCAGTTAGAAAGTGATGTTGTTGTTTTTTTATCGTAGTGTTGTAAAATTGATCGGTATATTTTCAAATAAAAGATGAAAATTTTAGCACATCACCAATTTGTTGTGTACCTTGTATTTTCAGTTTGAAATCAGACTGAATGAGGATCGTCGTTGGTATCCTTCTGCCTTGGGTGGAATGAGTTAAAATCAGGATGAATTGTACAATAACAGAGAAACATGAACAGATGACACCGTTCGATCTCTTGTACAACGTGAATGGGCGTGTTTCACCTGATCAAGTTATTCACTTGTCTGTCTAAGCAAGTTGGATTCTAGTCATTTCAAATCAAGGTCTATTTGCTTGCTGTTTAACGCAGCACTCAGCAATTCCCCACCTTATGGACGGCAGTCAGTAAATACTCGAATCTGGACTAGACAATCGTGATTGATGTCACGAGCATCCGATCTACACAATTGTTTGTTATGTTTGTAATGACTGTAAATGATTACCAAATATAGATGCCAGTAGGAGGAAAGGAACACTTGTATGAACTCATCAACTCAGCGTTGTCTACCTTCGATAGTGACACTGTATCGAAAATGCCCCAACCCAAGCATTTTAGTAGCTGTACCTGCTCTGCTGCATATATTGATCCCAGACGTGGAGCTAGATTTGAGATGGTTTGAGATTTGTTTTCTCTTCTTCTATATTTATGTATCACACACATTCATCAACGAAGGAACATTAATTATAGAATTCATCACGATGTTCATTTGATGTTGTGTGCAGTAGCAATCCACAATTGGAAAGGTAAGGCTAGTGGAATAAATTACATGCTGTTAGTATAAACGTAACCATGAAATTTGCATTTCATTTCGCACGAAACCCCGAAAGACGTTGACTGATGAAGACAGAATTGTGATTGTTGTCGTTAGTCAAGGTCAGAGATGAGGAACGTCTAAAAAGTTTAAAATCATTAAAAATGTATGACAGGCAGGTGGCTTTTGTACGTGTTAGCACTTTCTACTTTTAAAAGCTATTGTTGATATTTGTTTAATTAGAGTGAGTGAGTATATAGTTTTACACCGCACTCAGCAATATTCCAGCTAAATGACGGCGGTCTGTAAATAATCGGTGATCAACAGAATGAGCATCGATTTTTAATGAGAAGTACTTGTTGTGAATCATTGAAACGCTGTCTTGTAGTTTCCTAACGATTTTTATAGTTTCTTTCTTTAACATTAAACAATAATTGTTGCAGAAGGAAAGAGGTCTTCTGATTCTCTGTCTCTATGTCATTAGGTAATCCCATAAGTTTATAACTTACAAATACTTGGTATTTTAACGTCAAATTTTAAGGTCTGTGTCTGCCGATAATCCCTGTTTATTTCGTGGTGTTTTCGTTTTATAGTATCTGAATTTGGGCAAATGTTTGTGCTGATGGATTGATGTCCATAGTTTGTCCATAAACCCAGTGTCCTTCATTACACATTTGGGCGAGAAATCAGAACTGGCTGAAACTGAATTGGATATGAACATTAAATACAATCACAGCAATCTTACGCCAGAGGACATACGTTACAAGGTAAATGTAAATTCGTCTCTAACCATCTAAGACAACACCGAAAATGTATTGGGACTCGCTTTACCGCAGCTCATGTATGTGACACATTTGTTAACATCGTTTAAGAATAATCTTAATGCCGTTCAAAGATTAGAAGTGAAAATATTATCGAATTGACCCTGTCCATAATCCTGATAAACATATTTTAAATGTCATATAGAAATGATACGAGTAGTATTCGCGAAAATGTGAGACTTTCTTGCCCTACTGGTGGCACCCGTCACAAACACAAACAAAGACAAGTCAATTGTTTGTCTGTAAACACAAACATCCACGGTAGCATAATGCAAACCAGAAAACACAAGGGTAAAACTGTCTTCTAAAAGAGAGTACCATTGTACGATTTCGAATGCATCATGAGCAATCGTTCAAGATTCAGTGACAACTATTGACGATAACAGGTGTACAAGAGATGATGATCATGTATCAAGTGCGTCATATGACAAGAACGGATTCACATTGCAATTTCCTTCCACAGCTTCAAGATCCGTTCAGATAATTACTACTCAGATGAACCTACTATCCTTTATATTACATCCATATCGCCCATGGGAATGTAATACATGTATTCCCTTTTTGCATTTCTCCTTTCAGACAAATAAATTACAGAAAAGCTTTGTCAGCAATGAGAATGGCAAGAGTGATCACATTTCTCTAATTCCCGACACTACCTTTAATATCACTACTTTTTGTGAGTTTTGCGGTTAGGCTGAGCAATCAAGCTGGTCCACAAGGTCAGGTTATGTCAGTGGCTATCAGAGACAGGAGCGTTTCTTAAAGAGGAATATCACCGATTCCGTACATCGACTTTTTATCGACGCAATCACTGAAAGGTTACATCTGGAATGAGGCCTGTTGAAAGAATGACGTCATGCGTTCCAATACCGGTAGCAAGCAGACGCTGGTATTTAAATCAACCATGAAACGTAATGAGCAGTTTGATTTAGAAGGTGCTGGCAATGAACGGAAGGAGTCCAACACGTTTTCCTATTAACGCCAATAGGTGTTATATATCCTTTGCCCCGTGAAGATCCAGGGTTATCATTGAGAACCCTAACGGGATCGGTTGCTCATGCTTGCTTGCGTGGTTGATACGTGACATCGTATCAAAATTATCAAAACGATTAATGCTAATGACTTCAGTCACCGGATTGTCTAGCCCGGCTTGCTGGAACGAACAAACAAACAACAATGTTTCCTACGCTTGTGAATGCATCTCAAATGATCTGCTTGCAATCGACATTGTATAAAGGCCGGTGTTTTTTTTGTTTGGATTCGGGACGGTGGGAGTAGACGATGGTTGAAGCGTCCGCTCGTCACGCTGAAGACCCGAGCTAGATTCTCTACTTGGGTACAATGTGTGAAGCCCATTTCTGGTGTCCCCCACAGTGATATTACTGGAATATTGCTAAAAGAGAAGTAAAACCATAGTCACTCACTCATTTGTTTGAATTCAGTGTTTAGGAAACCTCTTAGTTCAATATACAGAAGTAGTTCAGAGACCTGAAAGGGCTCAGACATCGCGGTTCACTGTCCGAATGCTACAATATATGTCAAATACTATATGGTTACAAGGCGATGTAAAACAAGACTCAGTCATTTACTCAAGGGTAAGCCCGCGATAAATTGAGCAAAGACAACTCACAACACTTGTTTGCTTTGATTAGAACTTGAAACATTTGAACTTCAGCAAGGATACTGTATCCAAGAATCTAAGATTCGAATGTGATATTTCTCATTAAAAACCTAAATGGATGCTGTCATGCAATACCCAAGCCCGGGGTAACTTACACTGTTTACAAGAATCACCAACAAAGTATGGTAAACACGTTTTGTGTATCGAATGGGTCAGTCGCCTAAGGCCCACTATTTGCTATGCAATTACATCCGTCAGACGTGCCAGAAAACCTGTGATCGTAAGTTGCAAACCACGATTCACCCTGATTATGAATTTGTGTCTGCGAGTACCATTCGCTTGCTCGAGGCATTTACAAAGGTGATGAATGTCTGAGAACTGGATCACACCTTTCTCACAATTAAGCTGGCACCTTGTGCAATGACTGAAATACAGTTGTTCAAAATGTCGTCGTTAAAGCAAACTAACTCACTCACAATGCAATGTAGCCAGACCCCGCATCACACACAATGTCGTCTTAAGATATCCTTTCCTCTTCCATAGGAATGGTCATACGTTTATGGTATGGAGGATCATGCTCCACGACCATATCACTCCCATGATCGTCATCTTCCTCTCCTCAAACTTGTTCTGATTAATAACCTATTGCTCTACTGGGTAACCCCTACTTCTGAGAAATGATCCTCCTCGTTCAAGAAGATTCGCGTAACAATCCCACCCTTACAATCAAGGACATTGTTTTGTTAAAGAATAGTACACCTACTCTGCATCATGCACAATACATCATGCCCATTGTGTTTGAACTGAATTGCAGTTATGATCAAAGCCGTGATATATGTCATATATGTACGTCCTTGTGATATGAGCAATATGAGAAACAACACCGATGCCCATTTAAGAGAAAAGCTATGCATGAATGTTTAAATTGAGTTGCTGGTAAAATAATACAGTTGTCTCACTGGCTCCAGGAAGCAATGGATCTGAACACGAAAACAAATACGGAATAGTTGACTATGATAAGTGGAACTCACTACAACACAGGAAAGGGACTCATCGCGTTGAGAAAATTTGATTACAGAAGGATGTTTCGTAGAAACAGTTGTTATGTAACATGAATATTCACTCTTTGTAGTTATAGTGAGTGAGTGAGTGAGTTTAGTTTTACGCCGCTTTTAGCAATATTACATCAATATCACGGCGGAGGACACCAGAAATGGGCTTCACATATTGTACCCATGTAGGGAATCGAACCCGGGTCTTCGGCGTGACGAGCGAACGCTTTAACCACTAGGCTACCCCACCGCCCCCTTTGTAGTTATAAAGCGAAGAAATACCTGTGTGGGAAATTGCTGGTCTTCCGGAAGTAAAAGCTCAAAAGAATTCTTTTTCCTCTTGTGCTTGCTGTGTACGTAACACGGATATCATAATGTTGCAAGGTTCTTATACAGTTAATGTGCGTCAATAACAAATTTCATTTGAAATATCCACGACAACGGATAAGGTATTGTGTGAATCGGTAAGGTTAAAAATGACGGGGGACTTGAAATATTCCCTGATAGGGCCGATTGCATTACTTCACTACGTTGCTCGTAACACTCAGGTCACAAACACTGGCAACATGAATTTGACAAACAACGTACTATAAAACCCCACGTTTTTTTCTGGTGTAAGGATTGCTCCACTGAATCAAATCCTTTTTCGACTGCATCTGTTATGAAACATTTAGAACATTTTCAATAAAATTGTTGTTCGTTTACATGTATACTTCAGTGGAACCACTCGAATGTGGAGGTGGAACCCTTATTGTTGATACGGACACATAAGGATAAAGGTATTAGTGTACATGATACAGGTGTTTGTCAAAGATGACACACATACCAGAATTCTAAAAGTTTTCCTTTGGATTGATTTCCCACTGTTCAAATGTTGAGCAAGCACGTCCCAGGGGTCATTAATACATCTACCACTTCTACGGTGTCAATGACCTTCTAAGCAGCCCTCTCATCTTTGAGGAAACAGGGATTGCCAGCTTCGCTCTACACAAAAAGCACGTTATCCAGAAAGATGCGCACGAAAGCCCTTCTCAAAACGAAATCATTACTCGTGGTTTTACTGAATGAATTAGAGAATGTGGATCATTAATTTAAATCGATTTCTTTGCATTACATCAGAATGCCTTTGACATCCGAATTCACAGCATACCTTCTTTAAACCAAGAAGTATGCTACAAAGAACTCGATTGGCAAGAATATGTAGATATTGTCTTTGTGTACCTCTAATATTTCACTGGGTTTATGATAATGGGATGTAACAAAGAATATTCCACTATCAATGTTATATTCATTTACAACAATTCATGCAGCATATCAACAGAACAAATGGGAAGAGTGCAATTATATAGATAGTGTCGAAATTCAAACAAATGCAAAACATGGACTTCAAATATATATAGACAAGCATATAAATATTTACTGTACTCGCTATTTACTACACTGTATTGAGAGTAAATATTGCTTTATTGGATAAATCAGTCACAGTTACTGATCAATATTCTCGATAGTTACTACAGCACAGGTTCAATCTAACAGAGTCTGTTTCACGTCTATTCTGATCACACATACCGTGAAGAATAACTGAGAGAATAGAAGATATACAATGTCAACGCTAACGTTCCTCAACGGTTTCTTGCAATTTCACCAACAATGTATTGTGTTTCATAACACGATCTTACTCGGAGTCCCGACGGTATCGGTTTTGCCAAGATCTGGAAAAGTAATCAAAAGCACAATATCGACTGCCTACCTTAGAAAGGCCATCAATACTCATTCTCATTAGATAAACAGTAGTGAATTCGTTGCTGTTGGCCTGAAGATGCGGACCCTTTGATATGGATCTATATCGCCTCAAGATAGATATGGAGGGAGGGTTTCATTGATCTCAGAGGGTCAGAGCCTACTTTCCAAATAATACTGACACAATCCAACTCAATATACACCTTCATTCATACTTTTATGAAACATATTACACGTTCGGCGAGAAATGTTGAAACACAACATGTTTAAGCTTGTTTCAATTAATGAGGAGAAATGCTAAATACCTACTCGAGGTAAGGGGTATTAATCACATTTACAGTCCTCCTAACATTATATACTGGTTTGAGTAGCCAGTCACTCTAAAACTATATTACGTTAATCTCAAAATAGAATAGATGTGGTGGTTTCAAACCATGAAACATATGTAGCTGGTGCAATTCTCTCTACTATTACAGGTTCACATGGGTAATTGGCTGCTTAAAGTAAACATTAGTGAATAATTAAATCATACCATCGATATACCTGACGTTAATAAGTTAACTACAGGGCCAAACACCTGTGTTTTGATATCGCCAATAATAGCAGAAGTTTCGATTCATATGCAACACATAACATATAAAGAAGGAATGTGTTGTTGTTAGTGGTGGAGTGTGGTTAAGTTGGATTATTTTCTTTCATATGTCAATAATTCCCCATTTGGTCAAGATGTGAAGATTTGTCCCCTTTTGACTGTGGGATAGTTGGCTACACAACTGAGACATCAGTTATTTATATTGAACACGAGTTTTGCCTGCGATGGCAAAAATCCATTTTTCGGAGAATCTATAGGATGGAAATACTCAATACTCAAGGCTCAAAACCTCAATACTCTATGTCAGTACAAAGAAAAATAAGGTTACTTTGGTTACTTCGAGACAGTTGATCAGTTGTACATCTGCCGTGTGTGTGTAATCAAAACGGTTCATACAGATCTTACGAAGCTAGTACAAAAAAGGAGTGGCCAAGTTTACAGGTGTTTGACTGAAGCCAAATGTTCAATGTACTTATGCTTGGCATTTTGCAGATGTCCTTCTCGGTTGATATACTGGTTTTCCATGTGATAATACTTGATATAACATCCAATATGAATCCTGGGGGCAAACAGAAAGTGTTTCCATGTAAAACAAACATACGATCATTTGTCTTTCATGTGAACCATTTTGTGGCGTTCACTTGAATAGTGTTCATAATGATTTCAAAGTTGTAATCCCAATTTGTAGCAGTGTGTTCACGATAACTTTCGAAATTTATAATAGACAACAGACAATAGAGAATCTAAACCATCTTGTAGATAGCTATTGTTATGAGGATGTGTTTTATTTTGCTGGTTCAAAGGGGACTCACGGGCCTTTTATCTCAGTAATTTCTAAACCGTAAACAATACAGTGAGTCTTAGTAACGATAACTAGTGCCGTTTAAACCGTGAGCTGCCAAATCAACGTTATGAATTTGGAATTCCCTCTCTTGCGTGCCAGTGCATAGATCCGGTGCTTTTAAGTAAAGAGAAATATTTTAGATATCTGTTCGGTTTGCTATACAATAGAAGGCAGTTCTGATGTCTCGCCCAAATGTGTTGCAAGTAATGAAGGACACTGGGCTTATGGACAAACTATGGACATCAATCCATCAGCACAAACATCGGCCCAAATTCAGATCCTGTATAACGAAAACGCTGGGAAATAACCTGGGATTATCGGCCGACACAGACCTTAGAATTTGACGTTAAAATACCAAACATTTGTAAGGAATAAGCTTATGGGATTACCCAATGACATAGAGATAGAGAATCGCATGACTTCTTTCCTTCTGCAACATATATTCCCTAATGTTAAAGTAAGAACCTATAAAAATCGTTTGGAAACTTCAAGACAGCCTTTCAATGATTGACAACAAGGACTTTTTCTCATTAAAAAGTGTCAACCATAGCTCTCTGAATTTCAAGAAGTAGAAAGTGCTAACACGTACAAAAGCCACCTGCCTGTCATACATGTTGACTATTTTTAATGATTTTAAACTTTTTAGACTTTCCCATCTGGCCTTGACTAACGACAACAATCACATTTCTGTCTTCACCATTCAACGTCTTTCGGGGTTTCGTACGACGTGAAAATGCAAATTTCATGGTTAAGTATATACTAACAGCATGTAATTTATTCCTAGTCTCACCTTTCAAAATGTGGATTGCTATGGCACACAACATCAAATGAATTTCGTGATGAATTCCATAATCAATTTTCCTTCGTTGATGAATGTATGTGACATATAAGTATAGGAGGAGAGAAAAGAAATGGAACTATCTCAAACCTAGCAGCACGTCTGGGATCAATAGATGCAACATGGACAGCTACTAAAATATTGGGGTTCTATGGCATTTTGGATACAGTGTCACACCTTTCTTTCGTAGGTCCAGTGTTCTTTTACTCCTACTGGCATCTATGTTTTGGCACCTATTCACGCTGGACCAATAATTGTACAATTCATCCTTTCTCAGCTCCTGTCGCTCACGCCAGAAGGATAAGAACGATGATCCTCTTCCGGTCAGTGATCTCAAACTGAAAAAAACAAGGTACACAACAAATTGGTGATGTGAAAAAATGTTCATCTTTTATTTGAAAATACACCGATCATTATTACAAAACTGTGAAAACGATAAAAAACATCACTTCCAAACTGATGGTTTACAGATCATTGAACCATTCAATCGTGTTGCTTTAACACATTTATCCGGAAAGATATTTCAGATGTATATGGAGTTTTAGACATACGTAAGTACGAACACATCCATAAATCTTGCTGCTGTTAGTGGTGGTTAACTACTTTCTTTACAAAAAGTTCGATCCTCACAGTACCTGATCAATATCTTTATCTCTCCATACTACATCCGTACTGTGTCTTTCAGCGACATTTTATGGTTCCTACCACATCAGGCTGCGACGTCGTGATGTTACTTAAATACCGTTAGAAGTGGTACTTGATGATAACTGAGTCGGTCAGTCGATACAAGTGTTTATTGCGTTCAATATATGTATGTATGTATATATATTGTGGGGACTTGGTGTGCCCTAATGGATAAAGAAGACCGACGATCAGGCTTCGAATCCTCACATGGGCAAATATGAAAACAATGTTGTTGTTTTTTGCAAATCCTGCAAACAGCCATCCTGCGCAGAGCTATTAGTGAATTAACATCCTCACAGTTTGGCGTACATACTCTTTTTTGTAACTAAACACATCCACTGTTTAACTGGATCTGTGGTGTGAAGCAAAAATATATTTAATTCAAAGATCCCGATTCTCCCATTCAGACACGAAAACTCTGAGTAACGGATTGTTTGTTTTTACAAGGACCTTCGTACTGATCTTCCTGGATAACATTGCTTTTTGAGGTGGATCAAATCTGGCAATTCCAGATCCCTTAAAGATAAGAGTTGTTCTGTAACGGTGATGTAGTAGCGGTATTGATGACGCTGTGACGTGCTGGCTGAACAGTTGGAAAGTTGGATATCTACCCAAAGGAAGCACATCAACAGGTCAGCATCTGTGGGAAATACCTGCGTATATGTGTATACAGCTATATATCATTTACCCTTTGTGTTAATTTCTCCGTAAGGTTTATTGAAGATCTTTGTATCACTTGAGAAGGCGGTTAGTTCACTGTATTAGGAATGTGAATATAACAATCTTAAAGGCCCAAACATGTTTCAAGGCATTTTTGGTATTATATATGCAAAGTTGATGCTAAGTTACAAACTTTCATTAATCAGAACTAAAGGCGGCAATACCCTTTCCATAGCCACAATAAGTCCATTTAAGCACGTTGGTAATGTGTCAAATTACTTCTCAGAAAAGAGTGAATATTTTATATAAACAGCATGGACTAGTTTCCTCACGAGCTTTCCTTTAATAATAGGACCATATCACAACTTTTCCCTTACATAAATGCTGTAAACCTACTCGGATTTTAATCCAACAGTTTCGTTATAGTTCTTTCCAAACATTTATTCAACCCACCTAAATTTGTCGTTCCGAAATGGCGTCAACAGTGTAGCTTTGTGTCTACATCTCGAAAGTAACATTACTTCCGTGCAGTATGTTTGTATGTGTCTGTGGTGACATCTCAACAGGGACTTACCATCAGTGTTGGATTTATGTGTGTGGCCACATCTCAACAAGGACCTGGATCTGATAAATGTATCGGGGAATACATGTCACATATGCTTACTGTCCCCCCATATCACTTTTCGTTAATCCTATGCATTTGATCGGCTGATTATCAACCCTGACCTTCCATACTTGATCACTTGAAAACCGGGTTTCTTACACTGGAAATGTAACCAAACATACCCGAAAGACCGACATAAAACAATGTTTCGGGACAGTATCTGAATTTAGGTAGTGTTCATTTAGAAATATTAGCTTTCAGTTGGTGTTCTGTTCACCCAGACAAACCGATGACTTGGAAGCAAGTTGCACTGATATTATTGGACCAGCTTGGCGACCTGTCAAATCATGATTCTGTTATAGACTTTGCATCAGAACCAAGTAGTAATTACATGAAACGGACTAGCCGATGTTTGATACATTGCACAGTGCACTGCAGATCGTAGACGTTTTAATTATCGGCAGCCATTATATGCCAGGTGTGTTTTTTTTTATCGCATATTTCGATATTTGATGACCATGGATACTCATCTCACACACATGCACAAGTGCAAGAAGACATGATGTGGAGTTAAAGGTTTTATTAGTGGTTTCCTGGGAAATTACGTGCGGACGAATCAATGGTAAAAGTTGTGCAAGACCATTTAGCTATTTTACCCTTCCGTTGTATAAAATGTCATGCATTGCGTACATGACAGGATATATTACGAAGTGGCTGAAACTGAATTGGATATGAACATTAGATACAAACACAGCAATCTCCCGCCAGAGGTCATGCGTTACAAGGTGAATGTAAATTCGTCTCTAACCATCTAAGACAACACTGAAAATGTATTGGGACGCGCGACACATTTGTTAACATCTTTTAAGTATAACCTTATTGCCATTCAAAGATTAGAAGTGTAAATATAATCGAAATGACACAAACATCCACGGTAGCATAATACAAAGCTGTACACACAAGGGTAAAACTTACGAACTGTCTCCTAAAGGCAATGTCCATTGTACTATTTCAACTATCGCATGAGGAATCGTTTAAGAATCAGTATCCACTCTTGACGATACCAGGTGTACGCGAAAACAGGTGATTATGTATCAAGTGCGTCATATGACAAGAACGGATTCACATTCCTATTCATATGGTTAATTCCTTCCCGCACAGCTTCGAGAGCCGTACAGATAATTACTACTCAGATGAAACCACTGTCCTTTATATTACATCCATATCGCCCATAGGAATGTAATATTCCCTTTTTGCACTTCTCCCTTCAGGCAAATAAATTACATAAAAGCTTTGTCAGCAATAGGAATAGCAACAGTCCTCATCACATTTCTCTAATTCCCGACACTTCTGTTAATATCACTACTTTTTGCCTGCTTTGCGGTAGGGCTGAGCAATCAAGCTGGTCCACAAGGTCAGGTATGTCAGTGGCTATCAGAGACAGGAGCGTTCCTTAAGGAGGCATATCACCGATTCCGTACATCGACTCTTTTATCGACGCAATCACGGAAAGGTTACATCTGGAATGAGGCCTGTTGAAAGAGTCACGTCATGCGTTCCTATACTGGAAGCAGACGCTGGTGTTTTAATCAACCTTGAAATTTAATGAGCATTTTTTAAAGGTCGAGATTTGCTTTAGAAGGTGCTGGCAGTGAACGGAAGCGGCCCGACATGTTTTGCTATTAACAACAACAAGCGTTATTTATCCTTTGCCCCGTGAAGATCCAGGGTTAGCATTGAGAACACTAACGGGATCGGTTGCTCATGCACGCTTGCATGGTTGATACGTGACATCGTATCCAAATTACGGTTATTAATGCCTATGACTTCAGTCACTGGATTGTCTAGCCCGGACTTTACTATCGATCGATATTGTATAAAGGCCTGCGTTTCATTTGTTTGGATTCGGGCTGGTGGGAGTAACCGAATGGTTAAGGCATCTGCCTATCACGCTAGTCCCGGGATCGATTCCCTATATGTGTAAAATGCATGAAGCCCATTTCTGGTGTCCCCCACACTGATATTGCTAGAATATTGCCAAAACTATACTCACTCACTCATTTGTTTGGAGTGTGTTTAGGAAACATCATAGTTCAATATACAGAAGTAGTTCAGAGACCTGAAAGGGCTCAGACATCGCAGATCACTGTCCGAATGCTACAATATATGTCAAATACTATATGGTTACAAGGCGAAGTTAAACAAGACTCAGTCATTTACTCAAGGGCTAGCCCAGGTAAATTGAGAAAAGACAACTCACGACACTTGTTTGCTTTGCTTTAGAACATGAAACATTTGAACTTCAGCAAGGATACTGTATCCAAGAACCTTAGATTCGAATGTGACATTTCTCATTAAAAACCTAAGTGGATTCTGTCATGCAATACCCCAGCCTGAGTCAACTTACACTGTTTACAAGAATCACAACAAAGTATGGTAAAGTGTGTAAATCCTTGTGTAGCTTTCAGACCAGTACAAACAACACTCTCTGGGGATCGGATGGATCAGTCGGCTAAGGCAACACAATTTGCTATGCAATTACATCAGCCAGATGTTCCAGAATCCTGTGATCGTAGGTTGCAATTCCACGATTCACCCTGATTATGAATTTGTGTCTGTGAGTACCATTCGCTTGCTTGAGGTATTGACAAAAGTGTTGAATGTCTGAGAACTGGACCACACCTTTCTCATAATTAAGCTGGCACCTTGTGCAATGACAGAAATACAGTTGTTCAAAATGTCATCGTCAGGCACACTAACTCACAATGCAATAAAGCTAAACCCTGCATCACACACGATGTCTTCTTAAGACATCCTTGCCTCTTCCGTAGGAATGATCATACGTATACGGTATGGAGGATCATGCTCCACAACCATATCACTCCCATGATCGTCATCTTCCTCTCCTCAAACCTGTTCTGATCAATATCCTGTTGGACTACTGTAACACCTGCTCCATAGAAATGAGCCTCATCGTTTTGCGTAACAACAATACCCTTACAATCAAGGACAGTGTTTCGTTGATGAATAGTGCACCTACCTCTGAATCATGCACAACACTTCATGTTCATTTTGTTTGTACTGAATTGCAATAATGATCAAAGCCGTGTTTAAAGCAACTCTTGCTTTCAATAACAACTCTCATGTATGTACATCTTTGTGATATAAACTCTTTGAGAAACAGCGTTGAAGCTCTTTTGAGAAGGATATGAATGAATGTTACACTGGAGTCGCTCAGTAAATAATGCAGCTGTCTCACTGTCTCCAAGTGGCAATACGACTGAACAAGAAATTAAACGAATAATCATTAGTGCAACGCACTGTAACATCCTAGGAGCGAGTCCCCGCTTTGAGAAAATCT
>VKKT01000770.1:47666-58751 GCA_008038995.1 Haliotis laevigata
GTAATGACAGTCTGCATAATATGTTCAAAAATTATATCAAACATTTCAACATTGAATTGCCCGTGTTTGTATCATTTTATGATACAAAAATGATCGGGGACGTTTCTTTTGCCTCTCAGTTTATTAACTTGGCATCGAGTTATGGAATGTTGCGATGCATCAGTAAATCGACCAAGACTAAATCCCTAAAAACAATACTTCTACTTTCTCATATTTAATGGTATGGTTTTGACATCAGTGCCTTACAAAACCGACGTTTAATATAGCCATAGATGCAAAAGGGAAGTCGATCATTTGATCAATGGGAATGAATTTCCCAGAAAGTCCAGGGACGGTAACATGTTAGGTCAACCAGGGGCACCAGCAATTCTATTGTGACTGAGAAATATTCTTGACTATCCAGAGACTGTTATATGCTGGGTCAACTGCAGACATAGGTTATGCCATTGTAACTCAGAAATCTATTCGACCGTCCAGAAAGTGTTAAATGTCGTGTCAACTGCCAACATCAGTAAAGTCAGTATGAATCAGAAATCGACGGTACTGTCCAGAGCCCCGTTCCTCTCAGCGACCGTAGCGCTAAGATGATCGTAACTCCCATACTTTAACTTAGTCTTACGACTGTCGTAGCGCTGCGATCAATTTGAGGTGCGGAGCCCAGGAACTGTGTTATGTCAGGCTTCGTTTTATCGCAGGTTATTGATTTTACTGCAGATTGAATGCAACATAATAACTAGAGATGATATTATTGATAGATCACTTCTGTGCGTCACGTTACAAAATTCCTGCAATCAGAATTATAAATTGTCTATGATGTCGTGTAAAGTGTTTAATTCCTGCCAAGAAATAAACATAATAATAGATAAGCTTTAAAAACGAATCATACCTTACATGGAATCTCACTGAAACAAGTCGGTATTAATACCAAGGAAAACGTTGTTGCAAGCGGACGTCCCAAGGCATTTGACATGTGTAACTACATGTCTTCAAACTATAATACCTTGCAAGAAGTAAAAAAAACGGTAAGTTGCAAATGTTGCTTGTCCAGCTCCATTGACAACAGGCCTACAACATCTTTTTGTGTAATTTGGCAATTCTGTACGTCCAGTACGACGATCTATTTTCACGACGTAAATTTGAAACAATGAAAAAATGAAAGTCGAACATATACCTTGTCGCTCTCAGGTCAGAACATGTCCAATGTTATCTTAATACTGAGCAGAGGCATGCGATTTATACACTGAACACTGATTGAACCTGTCTGTATTTCAGTTAAAGAAGGTGCATGTAAATGTATGGAGAAGTAAAATGAACAATGTGTGTAGAATATAAGACACACCTACCAGGATTTAAGATTATCAAGTTTTCAATGAACACCTGCTCCATACGTGATGATAATGGTAAGTTGTGTACCATAGCACACGTGTACGTCGGCGGTACTGTGAAAACCCTCAGTTGTATCTGATGGCATCAAGTCTGCGAGCACTGATTGGTAACAGACTGGCCTGAAATAGCACCCTTTGGCACGGAAAGAGAGTTTACTACCAGACGTGACATAATTGTCTGCAACTCCAGACATCTTTTATAACGCTTAATTGTTAAATCTATTGGTAAGTCCGACTAAACCCCTTACCGCTTTCACCATCAAGTTAGAGAACATCTGGTTGCGTTTCGGCGCGTGTTTCAGAACAAATCCTTCAATTGTGTGAGCTACAAGGAGCTTTTAAGGTTATTGGGTGTTTTTGATAGACTCTTGTCGTTGGGGTGAAGTCTCGGTAATCTCAATTGATGTTCAGAATCAAATCCAACAGAATGGCCATTGAAAAATTAAAGGGAGCGCATGATCAGATATATATATACTTTGCTCGGACCGGTTACATGAGACGCAGAACTGGGGTTATGTGGCAGTTTTACGATAGAACATGTTGATATATACAGATTCATTTGGTGCAAACGATAATGTCCAGAAGGTATCATGTATTGACTGAGGATTATATGTCCCGATGATCCCGAGAGCCATATGGTAAGCTGTTTGATGAAGTCACCAGTCTCAAGGACATTGCTAATTGTGTGTCATCAACTGCAATACTACTGACCGTTGGATTGACTTCACTCGATTATTTACCAGTAGCAAAGAGCCGCATAAATCAAAATAAAAGAAAACAACAACAAACACGATAGAAAAAAATATAATAGTTTAACAGTAAGCTCAATAACATTATATTGAACTGAGTGAGTGTAATGATTGATTGGTTAACCGGAAGTGGTATAAAACGTTGACTCTTATCACAACTGTATTCAAGAGGAATTCAAACTAACGATACAAAGAATCCGCCCTGACTCTGGGACGCACCTCTGCTTTTTCAACAGAGCGAAGACTAGCTCTTGGTTTAGCGCCAAAACACTCACCATACTTTCAACACCAATAACCAATTGGGTATTAGATCGGGCGTCCACATAAAACCAGTAATGCCCTATTGTCAGTGTTATAAATACCCCTAGTGTAATGGCAATAGACGTGAATGATCACCACGGTCGTTTAAATAACAGCTAATAGCATTATTGCCGCGGAATGATACCGACGAGGTAGAATTAACTGAGTCTCCCATCTTTTCCGCGATGAAGCGCCACAGTTGAGATAACGATTTCAAGACAGAAGGAGTGACAATTTTTCCTAGATGTTCGGTTGTGGTTGCGGGAGAGTTAGTCCGCGAAGGACAAGGGCTTTTTAGAATAGACAGATTCTCGCGTTAGTTAAGAAATCAATAAAAGTTAAAGAAATGTTTATGCTTATGTTTTCAGATATGTACATATAAGTGAGGACTGGACTTTTGCCTTACAACACTACTAAATGTATATTTCAGGTTGAAATGTTTGTGTTGCTTGTTTGTTTGTTTAACGCCCCACTCAGCAATAATCCAGCTGTATGGTTGCGGTCTGCAAAGAATCGAGTGATCCACAGCATGCGCTTCGGTCTACGCAGCTGGGATACGATGACATGTATCAACCATGCCAGCGAGTCTGACCACCTGATCCCGTTAGTGCCCGTTACGATTAACATGGGTTACTGAAGACCAATTTTAACCGGGATCTTCATGTGTCGGTTGAAATGTATCAAAAAGGTTAATGTAACCACCCTTGGATTGCAGCAGCCGTATTTTCAGAACCACACGAGGTTTTGTCAGAAACCTGTATTCTCATACAACATGCACCTCGCTGGCATGGATCGTTGAGCATATTATCTATCACACGAGGAGTTAAAATGGAACGTCTGTTCATAATGTTGCAACGTTTCGGGACATAATCACATGTCAGACATACACCCCGTGGAGCTTCTGGTGCAGACCATCAATTGTTTTAGTTGGTAGAATAATTTTAAACATGTTCCTTGATCCAAAATCTAAGAACTAAATGTATTAATCTCAACTCAAACAAAAAAATTCAAATTGAATCCAAACATGTTTCTAATTCAAGAATATCTGGATACATGGCTCGATAATTTGTAATTTCAAAACGTCAAGGTCAGAAAAGAACCCGATTCAAACACCTGCCGAAACAGATGCCCACGGGCAAACAGTCCAGCTCTATCAGGAGGACCCGTCACTTCTTTCAATAACTGTATCTACAGTAGTTGTTCTCTAAAGATGTAGAGTGCAAACAGACAAAAACAGTCTTTGGGAAAACATTTCTAGCACTGGCTTCCAAATTAGAACGTGTCTGTTTCAATAGATATATTTTGATGCTGTTATCTTTATTGGATCAGATTTATTCAGAGCATCAGGTATTTAATGTGTAAACATATTTGGCTAGACAGCTAATATTTAACTATGATTGAATGATTACTCACCTAAAATCCTGAAATTACAATCTCACAAACCAAACGTTTGAATGATCACAGATCCCATTGATGATAATTATTTGACATGGAAGTGATGTAGTTGGAGCTTTTCTGACGTAATGTCTCAAAAGAATAAAAAGGTCGCGAAGGGTAACATGTGGTGTAGATTTATGAACTTATATTTGACTCTTAAACTTGAATGGATGGCCAATTTCTCTATTGTACTGGATTCCAAAGCTCCATTTAACACCGAGCAAACAGATATAAAAAATAAACTGACAATAATCCTCAATACAATGAAGAAAGTATTTTGTACATATACACGAAACGTGTTTGAGTAAAGTAGAGCATATATAAAACTTGGTGACCATAGATTTAGTCACATGTCTATCTATTTTCAAAGGTACAAGACTATGTATCAAACCTGAAAACAATTATCAGCTAAAGTTTACTAAGAAAACAATGTGTGAAATGATGAATTTATTGAAAAATGGATCTGTGTGAAAGTTAGGAATAGGATATTCATGTATAGGCAAGACGAAAAACTCCTTAGGGCACCAGTGGTACTGCCCCTTTTGCTGATTTGTTTCTGAATGCATATAAGTCAGATGTTCTAAAATCGTTCACTAATGGCCAGATACCATATGCACTTCTACCGATGTGCCTAACAACAAAGAAGGAACCAGTTAGACCACCTGAAATTGTTTCACCTTCAGAGCTATACATACAGATCCAGAGAGACACACAAAAAACCCAACATCCACAAGACCGGATGATATGAGGGATGCCTACTCGTTTCCAACTGTCAACGCTGTTAGGAGATAGGTAACACCTTACAAAACACCCCGGTGTCACCTTGAAAACAAGTAAAGGCAGAATACATAGTTCCTGACGCCACGGCCTGCTTTTAAACAGAAAACACATCACTCGGCCGCTGGCGGTGGACTAATGCATATCTATGTAATTGCTGTGGGCAATGGTGCCACGAGAGATGTACTTGCCACCTTCTCATTGAATGCAATGACGACGTCCCCCCAAACCGTATTTCCCCCCTGAAGTACGTAGAACAACACTACAACGCTATCGCTCCACAACCCCACAGCAGCGGTTTCTATCTATGAGAACAAGCTTAAGGTCACTACGACCTGTTTAGCCTCTCAGAATAATAAAGGATTCCAACCTGTTTGCAGAGTCTCACGTTTTGTAACGACATCACAGAGCCCGTTCTGTGACGCTTGCTGAGATATTAGTGCCCTTTTCCTTGGATTACATCCAACAGGTGGATTAAGCGAACAAATCCATAGACGTTGTTTTCAGCAGAAAATTATGCATTTAATCACTGGCTTTGGGCATTGTTGTTGCGTGCGGCGTTGGCGACTTTTCACGTAAATAAGACAATGACATAGCCATTGCGTGCATGCCTATCCTTTAAGCATTCATTATCAGGACTGACTCAAGGGGTTTCAACAGTAACCAGGATGTACGCACTACGGATCCGTGGCGAAATTAAAGATGAAACAACACATGAATAAGATAAAATGATGACTGAAACGCGTGCAAATTGCCAGGGGTTACACTTGCAGAATTGAAGACTATATCATATATGTGAAACCTTTAGCTTGAACCGTGTGACGCATATACTGAACAATCTACAGCTAGTTTATATAAATACATGTCAGATTCTCCCGGGTATTATTTACTTGCACACAATTTACAATTTTACAATGTGTCAAATCAAGGAATCAAATCTTGTGCATTTACGTCTATGGAAAAATCCATCCCATGACGTGTAAATATAATGTACGTTAATTCCACGTCGCTTGGCAGATTAACTTCACAATTTTCAGAGATATTCTTCTGAGATGTATAATATCGGGAACCAATCTTGACTAAGATTGAACCATTCTGGTTTTGAGATGCGTGTTTGCTACTCCTTAAAAAGAGGAGTATACTGATAGTGCATGCAATACAAATGACCAGGAAGCTTTGTCCAAGGTTTGGCTAGGGATCGAATTTCTCGTGACACAAATTGTGACAATGGATGAAGGATGATGCTAGGCTGTGTTGTGATACGTGAGAAATTAGGTGTCGGGAACAGCAGCTATTGTACTCCAACTTCTTCGATTTTCTGTCATTGACGCACACTGGGAGTTGGTAGAAACGTGTGTGACACAAACTGCAAAGATTGTAATAGCTGCATCGTACACAAATGCTCCTTAAGATAAGGTTATGTGGCAGGTTGTATAAACAATATCGACCAGGTTTTATGACCACTGATATGCACCATGCTCGTCTTTTGAATAATGGTCATCACGTATGTATAAATCTTAACTAGTTGTCAGTTTTTGAGTCTGACAATTAATAATTCATGCATCTCGATATTCTCTTGGAGCTCATTGCATGGACGTAGTTACGCCCGTTCACAGAGAGAGTATGAGACACGGTTTGCGTCAATTATTGCCAGTGCACTTGAGTGAAGTAGTCATGAGTGGTTTTGATCGATCTTCGTATCTTAAAAGCATGCGTACCTACATGCTGTCAGAGTGAGTGAGTGAGTTATTATTTAACGCCACATCGGCAATATTTCAGCCATATCGTGACAAGAAACATACTGACAGAACACGTAAAACTACTTTTGTGGTAGTGCTTCTAAACTGTCCCCAACATTCTGTTTAGTGACAGAGAAAGGATATCTGCGAATTAATCATTTAAAATGAATAGGTTGTTGCAAAGGCATATTTGTTTAACAGATGTATGAAATGAAAATCCGACTTTGAATTAATTGCTTACTGAAATGTAATTACTCTGTTACAGTTAATCATTTCTGTATCCTTCATGACCGCAGGACAATTGGATATCGACGTACGTTTTATAGGTGTGATTGGTTATTTTTTCACATTTGTACCCTAACCATTACAAAGATGAACCAGCTTTATGTTCATACATGGATGACGTTGCATAGACACATTGACGTCCTTACATATGTTTAGATTACACGGCATCTTAAATGAGGATGAAAGGGTTACGTTTTCAGATGTATTATTACCACAGCAAATGTCATTTGTATCTTCAACAAACGATGTTGCTATCATTCGAGAATACCTATGTAATTGGATTATATTTTTAACCTGTATTGAGTTCTGAGATTTAGCAGCACAGTCTGCCGCTTGGCCAAACGCAGATACCTTGAGCTCATTTGAATGT
This sequence comes from Haliotis laevigata, assembly GCA_008038995.1. Lineage (NCBI taxonomy): Eukaryota > Metazoa > Mollusca > Gastropoda > Lepetellida > Haliotidae > Haliotis > Haliotis laevigata. The sequence goes on from VKKT01000770.1 coordinate 54,709, forward strand.
GTCGCAGACACAGTGATGATTATTTGAAAACAGATGTGTTAAGGAAATTACAAGGGTCGGACAAATATTAGTCGGCCTAACTACATTCTCGGTGTCCAATGTTTGAAAAGCTCCAATTATATTTTGAAGGTATCATTAGCAAAGCCATATCCAAATTTCCACATATGTGGGTAATGTGGTTAACGAGATATTAGTCATCACAACACATTGGGTATACTATTTCTTAAAAGATTGCAGAAAGTGAAAAACGATCTGTCATTTGGTACCTCTTAGATAATGGTATGTCCTCAGATGATATAAATAATGTTCAGTATAGTTTTGGATTACTCCCCTTCATAACCAACAGTCAAAGATTTGGATTGCTTTTTTTTTTATTTATACGTGGGCTGTTTTTTAAGGACACACCCATTTTAATCTTACAAGAAATTCAAGATGGCACTTGTGTGACTATTCAGTGTTTAGTGTAGGCCCTTGGCATCATGTATGAATAAGTGAAAACATTAGAGTAAGTTATGTCCTTATGGTTTCGTCATCTGAAAGTGGGGGTGGGTCGTGTCTCCAAAGCAAGCTCTTTCAGTAAGCATGAAGAGGGAGTCACTTTTTGTTTATTAGAGATAGCAGCTTCAAATTGCTTTTTTATGCACTTAAAACTACCTTAAAAAACACGAAACGTTTCTTGCATATTTTGGTTCCTGAAGTTTGTGATGCATTTACTGCAGATTTTGCGTTTTGGGGAGTACCAATACAAAAGTCCAAACCCAGTTTGCTTGAGGCTGACAGATAATACGTAGAAACATAAACCATAAACACAGCTGCATCTGTGTCATTTTCTCTTTGACTACGTTTCGACCGGCAGTCGTGTACGATGTTCTTTATACGCCCTTTGCAGCAGGGACGTGTGTGTATTGTTTTACGCCGCATGTATCTATAGTCTAACACTGTCACGGCAGGCCTGTAACAAGCAGCAGTGTATAGCATGAGTACACATTCTGCCAAGACTGTCGGTTTTAGCCTCCTTTTAGTATCGGCCACTTGGGACCTGCATTCTTACGTAAAATGCCCATATAGCAGATAGATACTCTGGACAGAGCAGATGAAAATGGTGTTCCATAGTAAGATTCAGCAATTACAAAGAGACACTTATGAATGCAATATGTGTTAAAAGTTCATAGATATACTTTTTTCAAAATGAATCGTTCCCAAAACGTTGACCTGTGCCGTGTGTAGACGTTCATGATGCGAATAAAGTAATATTTTCACATCCGTCTATGTAGATAAGCATGACGTAAAACGTGTGTTAGTATGCGTGGCCCGGATTGGGGTTTTATCTGCAAGGTAAAAACATTCATTTTAATTTGCATCCCCACTTGTGACACTCTGACGTAAGAAGCATCCGAACTGCATGAAAACCTCTACTATTTATTGATTTGAATTGCTAAACCACTTTATCAATGGCGCCTTTGTCCAATTACAAGACAATATATTGCTCGTTACATTCACATTCACCTAGTGTCCATACGCTTGAGTAAGAATTGATATGTACTTTAAGAAAGTTAACGGTATGAAAACCAAGTGTACATTAAAAACAAGTGCATAAACTACATGCTGTATACTGTAATGGCCCCAATTAACCTAATGGCAGATGTCATTTTTAGAAACTACCATGCATTATGGGGCTTATGGCCGGTTGTTCGATACGTATAAGAATAGATAATAATGTTGGAAGCAAACGATCTGTTACGAATGTTTCTGATTGGGTGAGAAAATCAAAATGGCAAACCCATGGTAGATACAATTAAAAGCGAGACAACATGTTAGATCTTCACTCGATAAAAGCGGTCAAAAACATCTGCATCATCATACACATTCTCGGCTAAGAGAAGAACTCTCACACATTTGTATGTTCTTGTCCAGACTAAGCAATAGAGGCATAACTGGACACGAGCACTGATGCCAGGGAAATGCTGTATCCAATTTGTCTTAAAACATAGACAGGCGAGCTAGTAAGGATGAACACTATATTAGTACCTTTATGTTTGTTGAATGTATACAATACATGCGTGTGTCGCCTTTTTTCTCGTATTCTGTTCCTGCATATTTTCATGAAAGTGTGATTGGAATACCTGTCTAGAAATGATATCAGTTTAATGTGTTTCACCGTTTGCTGCTCGTTTCCACGCATCTGTTATTCGCCTGTTGGATGATTCATGAGACCTTTGTATACTTGCGTGGCTATGACCTTGGGTTGATATATAAAGACAGTGAGTAAATGCTTACATGATGGTGTTGTATAATCAATTGACTTTCAAAGGAGCAGACAATGTTTAAGTGGCTTTCAAAGGTTGTTTACTTCAAACTTACGTAACGTTCACGTTGCCCATTATTTAGAAGAAAGGGACATAATAAGTGGGTATATGAGACTTTTTCAAGGATATGTTTCCTTGTATAATATTATTGTGACGGTATTCATCGTCATCACGCTGCAATACAGATTGGAAATGGTGTTTGTTTGTTCCCTAATCCATCTCTACGAAGGCGATCAGTAATCCAGTCTGGCCCAGACAATCCAGTAGCCGCTGTTTCTTTTAATGACAATACACAAACAGCTACGTTATTTGGGCAATACCACCAATTCATTTGGCCATTAAGTACATTGATGCACATGCTGTTGATCACTGGATTGTCTGGTCCAGATTCGATTATTTACAGACCATATAGCTGGAATATTGCTGTAACAAACAATCAACAATCAGTCAACCGATCCATTTGGTATTACTGATTAATTAGGGAGTCAGTGAAACCACTATTGTTTATAAGAATTGGCATCATGCTTTTCACTTCATCTTGAACTGTCTTACCCAAAGACCCTGACAGACTTCAACACCTTTAAGGGATAACCGAACTGCTGATGCCCAGAAGACTGGACAGTCAAAGTGCTGCTTATCTGAGCGCGGCTGAACACTTGAAATCCAGAAGTAAATGTCCTTGATAAGCAATGTTCCGTGCGATATAAATGAAATATATCGAACACAACAGAATGTGTTTCTTTCTGGGGATACAATTTAGTAGTTCTTCGGGCTTCTTTGTGTTATAAACATGGTCCCAACACGGACTGCAACTATTCCAAGCACCTCATGGGGCACATATTGTGCAGCTTGACATAAACAGCAAGCTGATGATTGAAGACATCAAATGAATGAGTGTCATGTCTGTCTTGCAGGGACGTCTTCAAACGAGTACACAGGGAAGATATATTTGTGGAAGAAGCCTTTTACACGACATACACAACATTGCACAACACTGCTCAGAACTGCACAACTTGCCTCAAGCATTCAATGAACGACATTTCAATTTGAATGCCAGTTTCTGTGCAAAGTGTCGGAAGGAACCCATAGAATATTTGCATTAATAACATAACGTCAGTAGACAGATTTACACAGTGCTTTGGTTTCCCAACAACAACGACATCACTGAGCCACAGGCAAAGGACGTTGCTCCGTCTCTAACTAAGCCATTGCTCCGGGCTGCATTGCTATAAGAGCTGTTGTTGAGACTTCCTCACATTTAACAAGAATGATGACGATGTGACGTGGATGACACCACCATATATAGTCTTCATGAAGAATATAGGAGTCTAAGTTTTTATTTGTGTCTTCTGTGTAACCCCCACCTCACAGGCCGCTCTGTGATGGCTGAGATGGGATTCGTGTACTCTAGGAACAATCGGGCAGGGATCCCGAACAAATCCAGTGCCGTTGTTTTCAGCGCAGAATTATAAACCTAATCACTTGCCTCGGGCACTGTACTTATGTGCAGCGTCGGTGACTTTTCACGTAAATAAGACAACGACATCGCCATTGCGTGCTTGCCAATCTTTTAAGCATTCATTACCAGAAGTGGCTCAAGGGTTTTTACCAATAACCTGAATGTGCCTATTAAGGGTCTGTTCGAGATGAAGATGAAACGACACACCAGTGTGGTTGTGTGTGTGTGTGTGTGTGTCTGAGAGAGAGAGAGAGAGAGAGAGAGAGAGAGAGAGAGAG
>VKKT01000770.1:58801-70821 GCA_008038995.1 Haliotis laevigata
GAGAGAGAGAGAGAGAGAGAGAGAGAGAGAGAGAGAGACCTGGACACGTTTAAATATGTATGAACTGTTGCCGAATCATATACAAACGGAAAACATGCTACTGTGTAATTGTGCAAGTTTAATCCCAATACAATGCCTTTGAATACATAATTATGCTCTGTCAAAAAAGAAACGCTAAAATAGAAAAATTCTGCATGACTCGAGAGTGATTTGTGCGGATAGAATAAAGAAGGTCACAAAATACTGAAATAGTGCCAAAACAAAACACACATGAGAGCGTTGCTACAAAGTACACCAACAGGAAATGAACATCCAACATGCATTGTTGGGTAGCAAAACGACGTCTTTTCATTTGTCTGTCTAGACAATTAAACAGCGAAAGAAAAGGCAAACACCTGTCACGACTGCAACAATGCGACGTACCGCATTGTCCCTTTACAAGACTGGAACCGTTATCAAACCACGTGGAAAGGTTCATACGGGTTTGTCACTTACGCGATTGACTTACCACGGTCATTTGTCACCTGCAGCAATACCAGGGTTGGGTAGAATTTCAAGACAGATAGCGAGGAACCGTCGGCTCCTCAGGTATTTGCCCGAGACAACCAGTTCGAGGCGTCATTCTGACTGACCAGCGTTGTCGGGTGCGACGTCAGTGGTGTCACAGACTAAGTAAGGCCACAACAGCGATGGGGACGTGTTTAGTGACGAGTCACATTCTCCCACGGAAGACGTCGTGGGGAACGTTGCTCGAAACTGGAGGTGGACAGATTTTGTGGCGGGAATGACATGTGGTGGACCACCATCACCCATATCGGAAGAAAACACTTTTAATTTAACGGCAAAAATGATGAAATTCTTCATCGCAATGGTAAGCCGCACATGCTTACCATTATGGAACAAGCAAACGTCAATTGTTAACATCACAACGCTCAACCTCACATGGTAAGACGGCACTGTCATGACCTTCAGTTCTCCAGATCTAAAGCCCATGGAAAATCTGTTTGCGACGTCAGCAACAGCCACACATCTTCCAACATTTGGCACGCAAGTCAGAGCGGGTGAACATTCCCAAGGTCGCAATTCGTTATCTGCTTGGTCCCATGTGGTATTGATGTCAAGCAGTTCTATACCCTCATGAGGGTCAATAAGAAAGTGAGAACAGTTGACCTTCATTCAATCGTTTTATGTATTCCTTGACGAAACTGGATCAGTGAAAATCGGAACCAAATTTGAACAATTTATTATGATCTGTTGATTATTTATATATTTACTGACATAAAGTACACATCTGAAAAACGCGTTTGCGTTTCAATTATTGCTCAGTATATTTATATAGACATCTCTTAGACACTAAGATTCTGATTTACAATATGTCACGTGCATGTTAATAGACAAATTAAATGTTTGTGTTTTGGCTGAGTTGTTGCGGTTTGTTGTTTAACGCCGCACTCAGCAATGTTCCAGCTATATGGCGGCGGTCTGTCCATAATCGAGCCCAGGCAACCCAGTGACAGCATGAGCGTCTATCTAAGCAATTGGGAACCGATGACATGTGTCAACCAAGTCAGCGAGTCTGACCACAAGATCCCGTTAGTCGCCTCTTACGACAAGCATGGGTTACTGAAGACCAGTTCTAACCTGGGTCTTCACGGGTGTATTGGGCTAAGAGTGTGATACTCTCAGAAAGGTATTTCAAGTAAAATAAAAAAAATAAGATAAAACAACAATAAGAAAAACAGAGAAACCCAAGCCAAAAAACCAAACAACCCCAAAAATCACAAAAAACAAACAAACCAAAACAACACACACTCTCAATGATTGTTTGGTTCTTAGGTTCTCCCCAAAACACTTAAGTTACAAACTATAAATGATACGTGCGCAATGCCATAGCTTTCTCAAAATCAATATCTTCGGGAAGTTAGTATGCGCCGAACGACGGAAGTTATTATCGAAACACAAAATCTATTTGGACTCGTTATCTACAAAAGGGAAACATTCATTCGTCCAAGTGTACTGTTTCATCAAAAAAGAATCAAATTGGTTCGCATGTGGAATTGATATCATACTTCCACTTCACCAGCTTGAACACCTTCTGGAGAAAGTGCAAATGAGCAACCGGTTTAGGGGACACAGCATCATGCCACGATCCGACGTCCGGCGATACTGCCAATTTTACCACAACGCCACCGTCGGACACGTATAGATTGGTGTGGACAGTCTGAGGACTGCAACTAATATTTTAGTGACGCTTGCGTTACTCAACGTCGTCACATTCGGGTTTACGTAATGGTGTGTTTTGGTGTTACAACCCATGGGAGAATTTTAGTCCAATATAGCTAATAGCATGTTTGAATGGAATACTCCTCTGTGTCGACATCACACAAGGACATCGCCTAAGGTTTGCGCAAACGTGTGAATGTAACTGTAACCCGCCCACAGGTTGGACGTGTGGAAACAGACTTGCAGAGGCATTTGAGCAGTACAGTACTACATGCCCAGCTGTTTATCAGACCTCTCCACAATAGAACATGCTGGGAATGAGATGGAAAGAAACCTACGACAGGACCAGAACCAGTTACATTGTAGTAACGCCAGTTCTGTTCGGCCGATCGTTTGTTGAAATTTGGAACAACATGACAAACGCTGCTTTCAATCAACTCAAATGGTGGCCATGCCTGATATCGACATTACTAATTTAGTTGTTACAACACTTATATTTAAGAGAGTGTCGCGTTGTTACCTTTTATAAAGTATGGTTTTGTTGATGTGCTATTACACAATATACAACGAATGACCAAATATTACGTTGATATTTTCAATAACATAACCTTTACACCAATTCAAACGAAGCACTGTACTTTTTTCCCGTTGGTATATTCAAGTAGAATGGTTAGTATGTATTTCAGTCCAAAAATCGATTTCAAAATTTGGAATCATATAGCCCCAAGGTTGAAAATGACATATTCTATTATCTTGTCTGGAATCGACAACGCCAACGGGCGTCTATCATGATGCAATGCACTAGCAATAACTATTTTCATGTTTCAAAATGACTGTACCAACGCAATAAGGACGTAACAGAGTAATATCCAAGAGTGATGTTTCAAGGCACACTGGCGCGTCTTGTCTCCCAATATGACAGTGCGTTGTTCATAAGTCGTAATAGCATGCACAGTGCGCTTGCTTAGTGCATTCATGTCCAACTGATGGTAAAATGGTTCTGAAACCCTCTGTAGGTATCATATGAAAGGTTATCTAACGATCATTTGGATATTAAAGCGACGCCGGCTGTAAAGAACTGCAGGCCATGGCGAGTTACCGGAAAACGGTCGTCTCGAAAGGGTAATCAACAGCTTCAAGCGTGGTCAAATAGCGGACAGGAAAGAGTGTTATAGTTAATATTGATAAACTTGATTAATTAATTGATTGTGATATTGGGGGAAGTTGCAAATATATTGGGAATTCCAAGTCACGTCCAACAGAAGGTTGTATGTTGAAGGGACTCATTAGTTGATCAAAGGCAGCTGCAACATTGTGCAATTTTTCAATGTCAGTTTTCAATCTTCAATTTCCCATAGATAACACTCTTCCATCCCTGTATGGTCTGCCAGATACTCTGATCCTTAGATCTCAGGGACTTTCCGAATCGACTCCGACGTCTGTGACATTCACAGACTGTCCAGACTTTGATCCCACGTCAAGAGATGAATGGATGATCATTACAAAAGACCTACCGGAGACTGTTATGTGGGTAAGCAGTCAGTAACCCGCGTAGTGCCTATCTGGTACTGAATATGTGACCATTAACATGCATATATCCCTCTTATACCTTCCTCACATGGTGTTCATGCGTACATAATTTGAGTACAGCTAATTAGATGACCACGACTGTGTCATGGCTGTCAGTCCAAAAGTTCAACTTGACGTTTAGTTCCCATACCTGAGGCATACAATACTCAAGGTCCATACCTGAGGTATTTTATGCTCGGAAATATGAGAACTCACTACAATTGTCTCTAGTTGATTGCTTGTCATTTTATCACAACGGAAGAGGGTATAGGCATGTGCTATAGACACGTCATCAGTCCGAACCAGGTTCGATTTATTGCCAGTTCTTATATATCGTATAATGTGCCGTATACTAAAAGTCAAACATATCACATTTTATTTAAGTAAAATATATCCCCAACGCAGTATATCAATGCAGCGCTAGTTTTCCCATTTCTTTGTGAGTGAGTGAGTGTGTTTAGTTTTACGCTGCGTGTAGCAATATTCCAGCAATATCACGGCGGGGGACAACAAAAATGCATTTCTTTATGATAACGTAAAACAAAGCCCAAGATGCCAAGAAACAATGTTTGACTGAAGAAGATTTCATGAGATACAAAAACATGCCATACAAATGTACATGGCGCCTCTGGAGTGCCTGGAGCCATATAGTGACATTAGGGAAGAATATGTCAGTTAGGTCGAAAAACGGCCATATACATCGTCAGTAAAAGCAACTAGTGTTCTCCAATTTCTTCGATTTTCCTACACTATGGCACCAAGAGAATTGGTAGGAAATTGATGTGACCGCCAAAGCTTATCCAGCATACAACTGTCATAACAGATTATTTCTGGTATTTCCAGTGTCGCATAAGGAGCATATTGTGGAAAATGGTGAATGAGTGAGTGAGTTAATTTTACGTTGCTCTTAGCAGTATTCTAGAAATATCACGGCGCGGGGCACCATAAATGGGCTTCACACGTTGTACCAATGTGAGGAATCGAACCCGGGTTTTCGGCGTGACGAGCGAACGCTTTAACCACTAGGCTACCCACCGCCCCTGCAAAATGGTGAAATGTGCCTACAACAATAACTATTTGTTAGTACACCAGTCCCTTTTGATGCATAAGGCGTCATTCCTAACCATTCTTAGGAGTAACATTGACATCACACTTGAACACAGCATTAACAGATTTCTAGCCAAAAGTGTACATCATTAGATACATCGAAGCAAAACAAACGAACTATGGTATTTCTAATGTACATACATTGTATTACCTTTGTGCTGACATATTTACAGAAACAGTTCCGGTGAGCAAGGTGGTAGAATGAAATAAGACACAGCTTCGCGATGATTCGATTATGCTTCTTTGCTTTAAACATTTCGAATTCACAGGGAAAAGGAATCACTATCATAATGGAAGCTGGTTTTCACAACCTAGCCCTCTCCTAAAGATGTACATCATGGTTTGCATTATATAACAACATAAACGATATGTAAAAACGTACATACAGAAAGAAGCAGCAGGAAACAAGGAGTAAAGGTTGATTTGATCTTTATTGTCGTTGTTTACTTATTAACATCACTAGTATGCATTTAGGTTGTTGCTGTGATTCGTTACCCGTGCTCAAAGATGTCACAACGTGGGGAAAGTGGTTCCAGTGTGTTTTACACACAATAACTATGGCATGCCGTAACATCACTGTAATGAAAACGGGGTTATATTCATTGTTCAAGGCGACAATCCAAAACTCCTGTGCATAAAACGTCACCAGAATGATTCGTTCTCTTGTAGATGGAATGTTTACACCTCGTTAATTCTGTTTCAGTGAGTAACCTGAGTCCACCAAACATGACTATTAACCCTAGTAATTTGCATTTACAAGATTTCATTTTACATGATTACAATTGTACTGTTCTATGTTAATAACAATCCTTGTAAACGTTCTCTTGTAATGACGATCAGATCGATCATGTAAGCTATATAAAAGAAACCGTTACCATTATATCGTTCCTGGATGTCTTGCATTGGGATTCTGTGACTTTGTGCATTCGTGAGCAGGCTGTTGTAACCGTATTGAAATCATGCTTAAATTATTTGAAGATCACATTTTAGTTTAATATTTTCAGGCTGAGATGTGGGAACACCATGTTAACGAATTCCTACTTGGCCTGACCTAAATCACTACACTGGTCTCAACCAGTTATATATATTTGATGAGTGATAATCTGACAGCTTTTAAAATTATACATATACTTTTTCTCAGCATATGGCTGAAATGTTGCCGATGTGACGTAAATGTTTAACTCGCTCACTCACTCACTAAGGCACCAGTTTCTATTTTATTCACTATACCACGACAGCCAATAATAGATACTATTAGAGGTTTCATCCAGGTTAAATATTCACCTGGCACATAAACGCTGAACATTATCTTTGTTTGAGTGACATTCTAGAAGTTGGTGGTATAGAGATGACAAGACTTTATGGATGATCAACTTCTGTATTTTATAAATAAAGTAATTGATCATCTATAAAGTTTTGTCATCGCTGAACATTACCCATAGAAAACACAAACCTCTGCAGTCGTATCGTATAACACTTACACGAGCCACTTCCGGGCATCCAGGGAAGTTAAAGTACCGTATGGAGTGAGTGAGTGAGTTAATTTTTAACGTCACATCGGCAATATTTCAGCCGTATCGTGACGTGAACATTTTACATTGAAATAGAATAGATGTAAATTAGATTATACAACCTGCCTACGAAGGACAGTAAAACAACTAGAATATCACATATATACATGTAAAACTAGTAATTAAATCTAAAATATTTTAACTATAGGTGACAACACAATATAAAAATAGGCTATATATCGCCAACACCAGAAGGTAGATCACCATTCTAGAGACCATGGGGACTTACAGTACATTTGCTTCCTGCATGGACAGTACCGTATGGATACCTACTGAAAATGCATTAAGTATCAACACTTTTGTTCATACCCCTTGAGTCACAGGAAGTGGGTTCCTCATTAATCTTGGCTGGTACAGCCTTTTGCACACTTAAGCTAAATATCAGCAATAAAAAGACAGTTGTCGTGTTAAGTATATACCGAAGCGTAATTTGTTGTGCACTTACAGAGCACATAAAGAAGTTTAATCTCAGGGTAAACTTATTTACTTTGAATTTCTTATTCCATTTAGGTACAACTTATCACTGGCATGAGCAGTTAAACTTATGTTGTAATATAAATCCCATGAGCAGTAATGTTTAAAGCATATATTTGTGACATGACGCCTCGAGGTCAACAATTCAAAAGATTAATATATTTAATACGCTCAAACGCTCGTTTTAAAGTGCATACAGCTCTCGTACTCGACATAATGTGTTGGCCTTTAAACTTGTGTTTGTGTGATATGCACTCGCACTGGTATGCACTCACACACGCGGTCACTAACAGACCGCAGGACTGTACTTTCCTTTGAACAGAATACCGTTTCACCCTGCACGTGTCTCGGTCTAAGTATCTCGTGTAGTCATTAGGATAGTAGTTCCTTTCGTTTGATGTGCTATCGCTGGAAGCCACAAACGGTATCCACAAGCTTAAGTTTAAACATGGCGAATTGATGTAAATGACAGCAGTGACGTAGGCTTTCACATTGATTAGCCTCGTAGAATTGACAGTATTAGACGCCTAATATACGTTCATAACTTAATACTATTAGTGTTTCTTTTTCAATGAAGTTACATGTTTTGGAAGCTCAATTTCTCTGATGCCGAAGGGTCAGTGACAATTATTTTGGGATGCAAATAACCGCCATTTATAAGGTGGTAAACGTGAGTCCCCTTGGATAAAGTAGTTTTGTTCGGGTTGGAAATAAATATGTGCTGTCCAGAGCTTTGAGGACATAACATAACTCGTGACAACAACGTGAAATGAGAACGTATTCATCACGCTGATAGTTTCCTGTTCATTATAAAAGATAACATTTGAATTAATTTTCAACATTACGATATATCCATGCGTCTTTATCCCCTGCAGATCCGGGTTGGAATTGGTCTTCAGTAACCCATCTTGTCGTACGAGGCGACGGGTGGTAAGGCTCGCTGATTTGGCTGACATATGTCATCGTATCCCAATTGAGTAGATAGATGTCCATGATGTTCTGGATTGTCTTGTCCAGACTCGATTATTTACAGATCGCCGTCACATAGCTGGAATATTGCTGAGTGCGGCGTTAAACAACCAAACCATGTGTCTTTATAACAAATGTGAATACAAAATGTGCCAGATGTCATTACGTGGACCTTATTCACTTCTGGTAAGCACACAGAAACATCCCTCTGAAGTAAAGATACAGACGATTGAATTAGTTGGGAAATCAAAGCCTTGGACAAACGTTTGTCACAATATCATCCCCTTTCAGTCATTTCTGTGATATACACATATCCTACAACACATTGTACGTTGAAATAATTCGATTTGCTGTTGGGACTCTTGGCAAGCGGCACCTGCGGTCCAGCAGGCTTAGGTGAAGGCTGACTTCATAGGAGCGCGCTAGTGTGAAATATAAGAAAGCGGTAACTTACATTGAAGACAACTATGTGCCCCCAGTATCAGTCCTCGTCACACGAGGGATTTAACGACTGTGGATCACTCATACGGGGCATTGTGTCGTGTTTTTCCATGCAGTCATATGACAATATTACGAATGGGAGTGTGGCCAGCCTAACCATCTGATGCTATACATACTCTTAACACTAGCTGGGAATGCTAGGAAATTACTTGAAATTTCCCAAAAATGTGGAAAGGATCACTTTAAATTGATTTTCTTGTTTCGACCATTTGAACCATGTTGAACAAATAGCAGGTTTATATACGTGTGTAATACTGTTTCAGTGAACAAACCTACATATAAATTTAAGAAACTAGGTTAAATATTCTCACTTTCACTGGTGTCGACAAAGCAAAATATTAATGCATGCATTTGATGTCCTAAAGATTACACAGGATAAATAATGCATAAAGTCAAATGCTGTGTCGAAAGCAATTACATTAGCATGCGTTGAGATGTATCACTTCAAGACATGATGTAATTAACTGACATTAGTTGGATTTATGTTCTTATGAATGAAAACCGTGTTAATCTTTTGTAAATTTGACAATTACACCCAATCATGTGAACTTCCATCACCATTTGTGACATGCTTATATGAGAAGCAAATGAAAGCAAAGCAAGTTATTGAACGGATTCCATACAACGGCTCTGTGCTCCCATTACTGAAATAACATATTGCTCGTTTGACCCAAATCTGTTTGTTAGGTATCATATAAATGACAACTTAATGTTGATTTGGAGAAGTAGCTGACATCTCAAAGTACGGAGGTTTATGCAGTGTGAACGAAAATACATTAGAACACGTGCTTCTTTATGCCTGATCAATAATGTGTCATATTAGGAGTGGCACAAAGTGTCATAAAGTGTTCGATCAGCATAATATAAAAATGATGACACATTTGAGAATGTCGTTCACGTTTGTTATATCAATGGGTCATCTGGACCAGACTTTTCTTTTTTAGGCTTTATCACGAGATGCATATTGGGTGTTTCATCAGCTCTTCAATGGCAGTGACAATGTGTTATTGGCATATCCGGTCTTTGGTCTTGGGAGAGACCTTTGAACACACAGTGCTCATTGCAACCCTACTAATACAGCCATATTACCTGTTCGAAATCTTGTTGTCGAGTCTAGAAGTCGCGCAGCGCACGTCCAACAAACTTGTATTGGTTTCCGATTCAAGTGTAGCTGTAATTATGGTTCTTGGTTACTTGCTGGAACACGGTGATGTAACTGCATATCTACCAAAACGCGTTGTTAAATTAAATATCTCTCTGTGAAACTTACGTTTGATTTATGAGTAAAAGATCTAACCAGTGTTCTTTGGGTATTCGTGGGCGTCAGCACTTTGGTATTTGCAATAGAGAAGACAGAGCAATGATATAATATGCCAGCTCTATGTATATAATAATCTGAAACCGGAAATTGAACTTCAAATGATGGTAGATGTAACATGATATTACCCAGACATCAGAAAGATGTGAATGAAAAAACTATTCAGTTTAGGAAATGTTCACCTCCCACCAAATCGATTGGGTTCAATAACCAATTTTCGATTAACAGTACTGTTGTTCTGTCATAAACAATTTTACTCTCTAACTGTGGAACATTGAACAATATTTCAATTTGTATTGAATCCCATGCAAATGATGGTGGTCGGTTACAACTTGCAACATACACGTCTTGTAATTTATCATAATGCACATTTGCGTCTGTATTTCTGTGATTACATAGTTTATTGGACTGTCTGCATATAGATACCGTAAGAGAGAAGATATGTATATATTGGCTGTAGCGTTTCATATCAATCAACAACTGTGGTACAAGTAAGAGTTCAATTGAATTGCTTCATTCAATCCATCTGTGAAGATCCGGGTTAGAATTGGTCTTCAGCAACCTAAGCTTGTCGCAGGAGTCAACTAAAGGATTTGGTAGTCATTGCGTAGATCGATGCCCATGCTGAATTGTCTGGTCCAGACTCGACGAATTATGAAACAACGTTAAACAACAAACAAACAAGAAAGCCTCATTCAATCACAATCCAAAACTGGATAGTATTTGACTCTATGTCATAGGTTTAAAACGATTACTCGTTTTCTCTTTGCGTTCCTACCCAGTTATGAATACAGGATAAAGGAAGCACTTGGTGCAATGAATTACTGCACTCGTATTAATCACAAACAAATGTGTCATCAGTTCCGCTGTAATTACACAGGAAGTTCTCCTTCCCGCTTTCCCGCTTTGATTCACTCTTCAAGGTCGCTTCATTTGCAGCAGGATTAACGAATTTGTATGCAGAAAGTAGACTAGAAAATTCGTAATGATTTGCTGATAATCAGACCAGCGCATTAGTCCTATACATTATTAATATTCATATAAATTACGAGTTGGCTGCTGTCAATGGATAAACGGCCATAACTCGATCTGTCAGAAGTAATTGTTGTTGTGACGTTAAAAAGAAGGACCAGCCATCTCTCGTTGGTAATGTGAGGAAGTACAGCATCAGCACTTTAAGAGCGGTCATTAGTTACTCTTGAATGTATACACTTGAGACATCTCTGGTTTCTGGTCATCTCTTACTGGTCTTTCCATGTCGTAATAAATGATATACTCACATATAGAAGAACCAAAGCAGGTCCATTTAGGTCCTGTCACTACGAAGACGGGTTAGGGTTGGGTGGCGCAAGGCATTCTACATTTTGTAACAACTGAGACAGGACACGGCGTCATCTACATGTGGATGTAGTCACTACAAGTGGGAAATGTTACCTCGATCTTGTCACATATAAAACGGAGAGTTGACTTTCTGCCTTTTGTCACAAGAAAAATCATCACTTTTGTGAAAGTTTAGTGACTTGTAAAAGTCCAAAAAGTGAATTAGGCCTGGTCACTACCAGGACGAATTCTCAATGTCTGATCATTGACAACATTGTCCTGTGAAAAGCATCCTATGAAAAGTTCTATGTTAACATCTGACACGCGTTCTTTTATAAAAACGATATCCGTTTAAAGCAACGTTACTATGTTCTAAATAACCCTGCTGAATTAAATTCAATTTCACCATCGTACACTCGCATTTGACCTTGCTGCTTTAACCATAGTACCCAATATGTGGATTTACCATCAAAGTTTCCAATCAAACCCCAGTTAGCCTCTGCTGTGATGTTTACTTTTCCTGTCAATTGTTTTCAAATTACTTTAGCTCTTACATTTTATTACACAAGTACCGTTCGTCAGGGTCTGCTTACAGCAATGTTAGTTTTAGACCTTTCAAGATGAATGACCCTTTGGAGAGATGTAAGGCAGTGTCATGGGCAGAATTTGATGTGCGTCCACTACTGACAGGCCCCACTGTGGAAGTCGAACAGTCATGTGATGTAAGTCAATGTAAAGTCAATATGATGTGGTGCAGCTGAGTATATTTGTCTGGAATAGACTTACACCAAACATTCAAAAATAACGCATAATGTAAACAGATTTTGAATAAGGACTGCTGTGTAGAAATGCAAAGATCCTGATACTTAAAAGAACAACGTTCGGGAAATAGATTTGCTCATAATTTAATTGAAATTGTACAGTCTACTTGGCTCTTGGCAGGGATATTCTTCTTATAATATGTATAT
>VKKT01000770.1:145991-159736 GCA_008038995.1 Haliotis laevigata
AAAGAAATAGAATCTGCTGATGCTTTCAAAACTGCCCTCAAAACTCATCTGTTCAAACTCTCATTTCCATAGACATTGACTACAATCTTTTCTCTTCATAGCGCCATTGAGCAATATCTTTTGAAATAGGCGCTCTATAAATCAATTATTATTATTATTATTATTATGTCCATCTAGCGTATGTACTTTGTTCCATGTTGGGCTTCTGTTCTTCTGACTAGTTGGGTCCCTGCAGAAAGACGGGTAAATGCTCTGTAAGTAATCTGCTAGCTCACCCGGAATCAAAACTCCGGTCCTGATTGACAGCTGTAACCTAGAATTCTCTGTTTTAAGAATCAGCCTGAAGGTAAGCTCGTGCAAGGAGAACATGTTCCCAAAAAGCGGTTCATATGATACCATTTCTGCACGACTAGCTCAAAGCATCCTGTGACTATGCCTTAAATTACTAATATGATGGAATCAGTTTTGCGGGAAAGCCTCTCGGGTGCTGTCAACATTTAGTATCCTAATATACTCTGTTGAAGGAGTGGCTTAATTTTTACCTCTGGTGCTGTGTATAAAACGATGTGTTTTTTACTGTTAAAATAAGAGGCGCGATAATGTCTATCAGTAATATCATCAAACAAGCCAACGTAACATTGCTATTTTTCATCCCTTCTTCTATTTACAATCGACAGATAAACTATTGACGATATATTAATCTTTATGTGTCAGCGCTATATGTCACGAAGTGATAAGGGCTGGACAGTATTTTAGGTACGACTCTGGGTCCTTGAATAAATATGAACGCTAAATTTCTGACTTAATGGAATATTTTAATCAAATTTGAGCGATGTTTTGCCATGGAACACCAACAATATGAAGCAGACCTGCCATTGATACCCTTTTCAGGACTGAAGTTAATCATTTATTGATCAGAGAAGCTGCAAAAGTGAGTGAGTGAGTTAAAATTTAACGTCACATCGGCAATATCTCAGCTATATCTTGACGAGAACAATTTAAAGAAGCAGAAAAAGGCTAAATCATCCTCATTGTAGATTGATAAGAAGGACCCAACTGGAAACACATCAGTCCACTTGCTTTTCTGGAACTGATCATTAAGGTTTACCAGAGCTCGTTCGTTCACGAAACAAAGGAAAACCGTGAGTTAGAGATTTAGATTATTTGTAAACTAGTGCAGATCTAAGTCGTCTTTAATGATAGTTTAAGACGACAAATCTCCGCAAAACACAAGTGCCTGCAACAATGTAAATAATTGGTATTGAGGCGGGCTATTGAGGTCCTGAATGCCAGCATGAAAACAATAAATTGACATACAGTTAATACTAATGTTTTACATGCCTACATCTGTATGTGATCAGCGACAACATCAACAGGGGGGTCAAAGATAATTCTGCTTTGAACAACTTCTTTCGAAGCAGCAAGAAATTCTCTGCGACGGCATTATCAGAAGGTCGCTGGATGTCCTCACATGAATAGGCATGCCCTACGTACCGCTTATGTCAACGTGGAAAACTGCATATGAGCAATAGCTTTGATTTCCCTATTCCCCAAAACGACGATCAAACAAAATGAGAAACGTATCCGCCTACACCTTTACTGTCAACGATTATCTTAAAGAATGGAACCGACTTGCAGCCTGAAATTCTTTGACAATAATGCGCAGGTAATAAATACCGGAAGCACTGAGCGGATACATGCTCCCGTTGTGCAGGGTAACATGATCTGGAGGCGTCAGGGTATAGGTAACTGTGTATTGTGTATTGTGAAATGTTATACTCGGAGAATCAGTGTTGAATGTGTTTGTTTCGCAACACAATCTAATTGGAAAAATGTATGTCAAGTCTGCATTCAATCAATAATAATGCCCAAGTTACCGCTTGATCTATACGCATCCTAGAGACCGAACACGTGGAATTGTTGCGTCAGATGTTGACGAAACTGCCGTTATAGAGTCAGTGACCTCAACTCCTGACCTTGTTGGTAGAGCCATGCAACCAAGGACATTATTCGTGTGAAAACAACGTCATTGCATTGGTGGACAGTATCCCTCACAGACTTTGATTGATATTGCATAGAAATCATACTACCTTAGAGTAGCAACATTAGCTGGGATTGAAGTCGACGGAGGGAACATCGATATTAATCAAGTATGGTGTGTTCAGTTAAGGGGAAAAGACAGACGCTATTAGATGTCGTGTAAGAAATGTGTCGACGCGTTGTGTTATAGCTACCAGTATATGTCACGTCTGGAAATTTATTATTACTTGGCAGAAAAATTAATACTTAGAATTACTTAATATTTATAGCTAAGCAATTACAAAGTAATTCAATTAAGAGTTATGCAGGTGTGCATTTCTGACAGTGATTTGGCAATATTTCTTTAAAGTATCTATTTTTTCATGATGGTACCATGTACATGCAATATCGTGATCAACACAGGCTAAGTTAACAATGGTACGAATGAACACTGAGCATGCCGTTATCATGGGTGTTATTCTTGATAAATAGTATATATTTAAAAGAAATGAATTGATACTAACGATTTGCTGTGGAATGAGATGGATATGTCACTATTTCCATCATCCAGAAAAACAAATATCATGTGACTGTTTGATATTTGATGCCAAATGAAGAAACAGCCAAAGGAAATATCTCATAACAGTTAAACTATGAATGCCACAACAGCCACAGCCATTCGGATATCCATACATATACCATGACGACAATAATAAAAATCGAAAGCTACATAGCAATAATGTTTTGGAAAGATTGCAATTTTAATCCCTTCGAAATGATTTTAAGAAATTAGCTTCTAATGTTTTCAAAGTATTTAATTGTCACTCATGTTTTAGTTTTTTTCCGATTACCTTAAATACAGTAATAAAAAGAAAATCACATATGAAGGCGATTTACGATCAGAAGATCATTACATCCATCAATCAATATTGATATTGATCATTTAAAGAAACAACAAGGACAAACTGTGACATACGACGAAAGGCCGTTAAACCCCAGTCAGGTAGGTTGTCGTGCATTTTCACGCTTATAGAAGACAGCTATCGTACTGTTATCCCTTTCGTGCAAAGAATATACACCAAAGACACATATGTATCTCTGATCTATGTATTTGTAGATAGCATATATCTTCGTGTTAGATTGTATCGAACTATTAGGTCATTTTAAGCATCTTTCCACGTGTAGTCTGACATATTATGCTGCCGTATGTCCACTAAGTAGTAACATCAATACCGAAACTATGAAGTAATCTTATACTTTTGTAGGGTGTCATGTGTCTCTGACTACTCTTGATAGCATGAAGAGTCCAATTTTGCTTCCAAACATTTGCATATGAGTCTTAAAAGGTGGTATAAATGTGGATCCTCAGTGTGGATGCATGTGAATCAGAATTGCAGCCTGGGTTGCAAAATCCAATCAATGAAACTTGCTCGTGATGTTTAACTTAAGCTTCAAGTGTATCGATGTTCTCTTTATGATTTAATACCACTCAAAAAGCCAATTCCCTTCAACTGATTTACCTTCTTGGACTTGAAACAAAGGCGACTAGTAAGACCGTCTTATGTGTTTAATATTTTGATGTATGTCTAAAGATTCAGAATGACAAGGGAAGCCTCTTCACAAAACTATAGGGATGACTCCACCTTCTCAATGATGAACGTGTACTCGAACAATATCCCCACTGTCCAAACCTTTAGGAATTACTTTTAAAAACATTTCGGTCTTTAATCAAAGTGCCATATGTTCGATTACAACATTCAAGACTTAAATTAACCTTTCAGAACTTTTTCATGGCAGACATGTGAAGCAGACATCCAAATTTGACGTGTTCTAAAAACCGATTATACCTTTAGCAGAGATTGTACATCATTTTATGGTAAATATTCTTGAAAGGTGGTGTCGGCATTGTCCTTTGTTCAACCCACCCCCAAGGAAGAGTTATGCCATTGAGCTCTCAACGTGTCACAGTCAGTGGAAAATGAATTGGAAATCTGAATAGGCGTCGTTTTGACGACGTGAGTTTCAATATCCACCGTTGGCACTTGAGTAGCTATGAAGCGCTTTGCAAGCCTTGGTCGTCAGTTGATGTCTGGCCATGAAAGGATACCCTTTACTGCCACCTCCTCCCAGAGGACGTAATTGAAACAAATTCTCGCGCAAGAGGCATCTTACGTGGTTGCTATTGAATTTGAAATATGCTCATGTGCATGTATGCACATACCTTAGTGGAGTTCAGGAACCATATCAAAGTCCAACGGAGAACGGAAGGTTTGTTTTTTTAAAACAAAGAAGCACAGAAAAAGTGGCAACAATGATCACTGACTTGCATCTGCAGCGTGTGTACATAACAACAAAGGCAGGTAACTCTGCCGTGTGTAATGCTGCTCTATTTCTTTACACGTACTTCAGGTAAGTCCTTGCGGGCGGTTAGATAAGGCAGAGTGACTGCGTTTGGTCAAACCAGTATTCTAGTTACATCACATCATATCAGGTGAATGTTGGAGGTCGGTCATTCTGGTCGCAGATGTTAACCACTTTGGTGGAGTGAGTAAGTTTAGTTTTACGCCGCACTCTGCAATATTTCAGCTATATGGCGGTGGTCTGTACATAATCGAGTCTGGACCAGACAATCCAGTGATTAACAGCATGAGCATCGATCTGCGCAATTGGGAACTGATAACATGTGTCAATCAAGGCAGCGAGACTGACCAGGCGATCCCGATAGTGGCCTCTTACGACAAGCATGGGTTGTCGAAGGCCAATATTCTAACCCGGACCTTCACGGGTCCACTTTGGTTGAAGCCACGAGGACAGGTATGATGCTAACAACCCGGAAACATAATCGGGATGCGTACCCAAGCTGACAATAACGAACACGGGCGAGTAACAGGAAATATAATATCTAACGTGAAATAATGATTTTTGTACATATATTGTCAATGCTTGTATCAGTCTGAATATGTCCAGGTAGACATGGTTTTTACAAACGTGATGACAGTTGAGGATGTCGAAATTCAGGTCACACATTTATTGTCAGTATATCAGAATGAACCTATGAACACGCAAACGTGGAAATCTATCTATATAGTATATATTTATGATAAGAACTTCATTGGTTGCATCCAGCAAAATACGAGTTTTGTATAAATGGACGGGGGAGATGTTAGTCATTTGAATTCTTTTTTTATTGTATTTCCTTTCTCGCTATTGAGTATCGACTTGAGGACAAAAGTTTAATGTGTTTGTTTTGCAGCATAATCACATTGCAAAACAGTATGGTGTCTGTGAAGTCTGTGATTCCGTGAGGCCGGCAAGAAACGTCTGTGTTTCATCGACAGAGCAGAGGGACTACTTACGCCACAGGGTGTCAACAAAATGGCCATTAAAGTGCTATTGACATCGCACTGGCGTCCTTGTTGGTGGAACTATGTAACCAGTACCAGTGCACATTCTCTGCGGTTTGTTTGGTCGTTGCTGACATGAAACACTCATTATTGTATTGGGCGACGAATCGTCATCACACATAGAGAAGTTACATACATGAATAGCATTTAGCAACCAGGGGCTCCTTTCACGAAGCACCCTTTACTAAGGTTAACTTTAACTCCCATATTCTTTAACATTTTTCGCTAAAGTTATCACTTATGATCACCTTAGTGCTTTGTGAAAGGAGGCCCTGGGCATTTGCCCCATGTCTTCTGCTCCATTAGAATGCTACATTTCTACATGCAATAAGCACTCAAGGTCACTAACAGGACTCGTACGCCTTTGTGCACTGTCCATTGAATACCGTTTCACCCTGCATGAGACCGGTCTATGTATTTCGTGTAGTCATTAGGATAGTAGCTTATTTCTTTTGATGTCCATGTAGCTGGAAGCCACAGGTGGTATCCACATGCTCACATCTATACTTGAAGCATTACATCAGTGACGTAGGCTTTCACAAATTACTAATCGCGTAGACTTGGAAGATTAAGACGCCTAATACACGTTAATAATTTAATAACATCACTTCCACTTTCAGGGAAGATGAATATTTTGAAAGAGCCATCTCTCAAATACCAAAAGGTCACTAACAATTGGGAATACCGTATGATGTTGAACTAGCACCACCTTTAATGTAATATAATTGAGTACAGACTGGACAAAAGGTTTGCTTTACTCAATATTGATGGACACAGAAAAATTATTCTACTCGAAACAACAACTTGATGTGAAATAGGAACGCGTTTAGTTTCCTATTTGTTTCAAACGGAAACTTTTTAATCAATTACAAACATTACACTATGTTTATGTGTCATAATAAGCACAAAGTCCGCATGAATACACAACATCCCTTCTGGCAAGTACACCATAATAGCCCTCCAAAGTACAAATAGAGATGGTTGAATTATTTGAGAAATCAAAGCTTTTTGTCACACTGTTGTTAAGATATAAAGGCCTTTAAGTATTCTAACATCGATAGAACAACATGTTTTACCAAGACAAAATTTGATTTGCAGTCAAGACGCTTATGTCACGCTTAGCAAGCGGCACCTGCTCTTCTTCAGTCTTACGTCAGGAAGGTGTTAGTTTGCAATGTTAAAAAGTGCTAGCATTCATGTTATAAGTAATTGAAAACAATTATGTTTCACCAGTTTCCGTATTCATCACATGGTGGATTTAAGGGCTGTAGAACAATTATCCAAGTCATAAGAAGGTATTAAAAATGTGGATTGATTTCTGTGTTCAACCACAAAACCCGTGTTGATCAGGATCAAGTTTAAACGTGTTTGTAATGATTATTATGAAATATTTATATTTAGGCAAATGATTAATATGAAAATATTGTTCTTTCAGTGAACAAACATATATAATAAGTTATCCATATATCAGAAGTTTACATGTATTGTATTGCTTATTAACTATTCCCATATCCACAGGTGCCGACAAACCCAAAATATTAATGCTTGCAGTTGACATCCTGATTTACACTTGATGGATCATGTATGAAGTTTAAGGCCGTGTCGAAAGCAATGTTATTATATTTGCATCCGTTATCCGTTATATTTATTGGGATTTATCACCTGATGTAATTAACTGATAAAAGTTGGATTTACGTTCTAATCCATAAAAGTAGTGTTAATCTTTTTATTAAATTTACAATTACACCCAATCATGTGAACTCCCATCACCATTTCTGAAGTGCTAACATGAGGAGCAAATGAAAGCAAAGCAGTAAAGGTATTGAACAAATCTCATACTATGTGTTATCCATGGCTATGTGCTCCCATTATTGAAAAAAAAAACATATTGCAAGTTTAATCCAAATCTGTTTGTTCGGTATCATATAAACCACAACTTAATGTTGATTTGAAGAGGTAACTGACATCCCTAAGTACGGAGGTTTCTGCAATGTGAAAGAAAATACATTAAAACACGTGTTTCGTTATGCATGATCAGTTATATAGCGTATTAAGAGTTAGGGAGCATACACAAAAATGACATAAAACCGTTCGATCAGCAAAATTTAAAAAAGATCAAACATATGAGACTGTCGTTTATGTTTCTTATCTTATTAATGCGTCATTTCGATCAACGTAGACACTTCTTCTTCATGCTTTATCACGAGATGCACTTGGTGTGTTTCATCAGGTCTTACATGGCAGTGACAATGTGTCATTGGCATGTCCGGCTTTGGGTCTTCAGAGCTACTTTACATCACCCAAGGCTCGGCGAAATCATGCTAATATAACCGTAAAACCTGTCCAACTTGTCGTTATCGTGGGTCTAGAATTGGCTTATTGCAGTGTCAGCAGTGTTTTCCTGTCGTGGATTCAGATTCTAGTTCGGTTGTAATTGTGATGCTTGGCTCCTCTTCTGGAATAGAGTGATGGAACTGAATTTCGACAAGAAACCCGATGTTAAACCAAATAATTCTTTGGACACTGATGTTTAATTTATGAGTAAAAGATGTGATCAATGTTTCTTGGATATTTATGGACGTCAACACCTAAAGTCTTTTTATCAAGTTAACAGATATTCAACAACAGTCTTCGAATATTTCCCAAACTCCCCACGGTTAATCCCCATGCAATACAATTTACTGTCACTTATCAGCACGCCAGGTCATTGTACGTATTCGTTGTTTGATGATGGTTGGTTTGAGATCCATGACCATTTGTTTTTATTATTTGCTGTACTTGGATGCATAGTTTAGATGTCATTTTCAATCTCAAACAACATACCCTAACATCATACGTTTCTATGACTATGGAGATGGCATTACATATATTGTCACACTGTAACGAAATATGGGCGAACAGAATATCTACCATCACAAGCATGGGTGATGACGCAAGTATACACAGTGCTATTTAGCTATATCGATCAGCACCTGTGGCACAATTAAGTTTGGACTGACTTGTTTCATTCAAAATTGGATAGTCTTTGGCCCATTTGACAGAGGTCTGCAACGATTACTAGTTTTGGTGTTAACTGTTTTCCCGAGAAAGGTAGTATTTGTTGCTATGAATCACTATTTCTTATCAATCACAAAGCAGATGGTACTGACTCTGACGTCAGTTCCGGAAGTAGACCTGAAGTTCTACTTCCCATAATCCGACTCAGTTCATTCAGTCTCATTACAAGGATGTGTTCACTGTCGCATCATTTGTAGCAGGATTAATAAGCGTATATGAAACAACTACACTAGAATCATCAAAGCCAGCCTTGGGGAATGATTTGATTATAAGCTGATCTCCTAGTCCTATACATTATGAATATACAAAAGATTTACTAATTGGTGGCTGCCATTGGACGAAATGGTAGTATCTCTGTCTTTTTTTATTACCAGCCATTACACCTTAGCCATTCTAGCATGTAGTGAATCAGCAATCTTAGAGGGGTCATTACATGTTCAAGGATGTGTAGCCTTGTGGCTTGTGTTGAACTGTTAAAAAGGGTTACGGTAATCTTGGTGTTGTCACGGGCATGTCAGTCTTGGTCACTACTGAAAAGGAGAGTTGAGCTTTCGTCGCCAGTAAAATCGTTACTACTACGTAGGACCACAAAAGCAACTGCATCACGTCACTACTAGAACGAACAGCAGGGTCACGTTGTCAAGGGGAACATGGATATACCCGCTGATCTGTATCATTCAGTTCACCAATGGAATTATAACACTTCCCGTTTATGAGATATTACCATTCGTCAAATGACAGCAGCCACCAGGAAATTATATGAATATGTATAATGATAAGGACTACGTGTTGGTCAGTTTAGCGCTGGTGCAGCAGTGAATATTAGTTTGCAGATTGCGCCCGTCGGTCTTTTCAGGAACAGAACATAAAAACCGTTAAATATTTTCTTCACCAAACTTGGCACATAGATAGGTCTGGTGTTGAACTGGTGCCTTTCAAATGGTAGTTTTGGATTTCTGGATGAAATATGTTTGGCATTTCCATGGCAACAACTTGTACTTTGACTGAAATTGGTATTAGTGCTCCTTTACGGAGCAGAACTTTAAAACCTTTCAATATTCTCTTCCACTTTGTGGGTATTCAAGAACCAAATGACATAAATCAACAGTACCACTCTATTTCCAGTATCAAAATTACTAAGGTACATCAAACCGTGAAAGTCCTCAGGCAGTCTGTTGTTGATACTAGCATGCTGACTGACTGACTGAGTTTGGTTTTACGCCGCTTTTAGCGATATTCCAGCAATATCACGGCGGGGGACACCAGAAATGGGCTTCACTCAATGTACTAATGTGGAGATTCGAACCCGGGTCTTCGGCGTGACGAGCCGACGCTTTAACCACTAGACTACCCCACCGCCCCTACTAGCATTCTAATACATGTATATGAATAGTCAACATCTGCATGTTTTCATAAGATCAATGTGAAGAACAATGTTTATGTCTTCCAGATCTCGATCAACCTGTACATGATGACAATATTTGCCATAACTGAAGTACTGTCGGAAATAGAAAAAAACCCTGTTTTTTCACATTTATATCCACAATTTATGAAGTTAATATGTCGGCCTAACTACAGTCTCAGTGGTAGGGAGATAGGAAACGTGAAAAAAGGCCAAGTCGACTTATTTGGAACAGACCTTGGCTTTATGCAAATTAGTGTGCGATGATATTGTATTACAAAGGACACTTTTTAATTTCCCATTTTGAAATTATACTTAGCTTCATTATAAACGATAGATGACGTACAAAATAATATTTTTAATTGTGAAACTCTTAAGGATGTAGCTGCCATGGAGTCTCACTACCACTTTGAAGACAAACAGACATTGGGGGCGTCTCAAAAGCAAACCCAGGTCGGGTGTCGCAGAAGGTGGTTGTGGTCGGGCTGGGGGATAGATATATCAGCTAAGATGAGATAATCCTTAAAGGGAATTAAACTGCGCAAGTAACAATTTACAAATAATATCCAGTCCTGTCGATCTTTGGGTGGCCATGCTTTCTAAATATTTTGAGACATTTAATACGATCGCTGATTTAAGCCTTTCTATGGGTATCATACTATTTTACATATCTCAACACCAACTTTATGAAAGACAGACACGTAGTTAATCAACATCTGAGACATATTCAACACACAAGAAAACGCATATAACATCTTTGAGATGACCCCTTGTTGCTGTAGGTAGCACGTGCATTTCATGCTAGGTGTGTCGACGTTCCGTCATCATACCTGGCTGAGCCACCTAATTGTCATCTATAGTCTTAAGTTGACATATTCATGAAGATAAATTTTACCACTGTTGGGTATATTAATAACTTTCTCTTTTTGTTTAATATTTAACGAAAAGTGAATTATTTCCAGATATATGACATGTACTTGGAGCGTATTATACGTTAATTACTTGCAAATCTATATTCGGACGTATCCCCGGGGGAACCAGTTGTGTTTCTATATATATAATAATCAGAATGTTTGCTCGGATGGACAAAATCAAACCAAGGTCATTTGGTCAAAAAGTTAAAACTGAGCTTCACTAACCATCAAGCAGAATATCCCCTTCCATTAATTAACTTACATGAAGGCGAATAGTGAAACCCCTTCATGTGTTTCTTACTTAAATGCTAAGCGTGAAGGGTGGGATTGCAAAACTCTGTTCAATGTTGTATGATGGGGAGAATGATTTCAGTTTTCTAACAGTACTATCTCTGACAATATTTCATTTCACAGCTTTTATGGTACAATCAAGCGTGCTCTGTTAACCAAGATTTCAAAGTGCGTTATACTGCTCTTGCTTTGAAGTTGTTCGATCAGGGTTACAACATTCAAGGCCTCAACAGAGCTTTCAAAATGATTTATGGTACACACATGAAGGTCATTTCAAAGTAGGACACATAGGTGACAGATATGATGTTCGGTGTTTGCAAACACATGGCATCAATCACTGCCTGATAGTAATTATTAATAAATTATTTACACATGGCAAAATCTATCGCAACACCCCATATGTTTCATGGAACCACGGAACCATGGAACATTAACTATAGCAACTTATCCAAACCTCAGTTTAACTTACAATATGGATATTCAGATCCTCAAAGAAAAATTAAATGGCAAATATATACGCAAAAAGAACGAAAGACCGTAGTCTATTCAGTGAATCAAACATAGAAAAATATTAGCTCACTTTGTATGGTTGTATGACGTTAACAAGAGCGATCAGTTTGAAGATTCTGGCATATAATCGTCAAGAAATCACATAATTATCAATGAAACTGTCAGTATCTGGTGTAACTACCACCAACTAACCAATAATGAAGCATACGACCTTATGGATAGCAACATCTAGTTATTGTATAGAGCGAGGCTTCGATGCAGCTAAACAATCAAACAAATTAGCCTAACTGACTCTCCTATTTATGGACTGTATCAGACGGTGAATTTGACGTTGAGGTATTGCATTTCATTCTTGATTGACGACTTGTTCCATCACATCAACATTTTGTACTGGATGACCACTCTTACCTATTTTGTCCCCCATAATGTCCGAAACTTGCTCTTTGGGATTTAGATCTGGACTCCTGGTGAGCCACGGTCAAGTTGCTACCGCCTCTTGAGAAATCGCCAACAGCACGTTTCTGGTGTCGTCCAAGAAGACATGTTCTCAAGATGGTCATCGAAACGTGGTACAACAACCTTGTCCAGGATGTCAGTGATGGTCTATCATCCATGCAGAATTTAAACGGTCAAGTTTACAATCATGCGAGAGGCACCCCAACATCATCAATGAACCACCGACGAACGGTATTCCGTTGATCGCATTCAGTGTTTCTGCGACGCCAAACACAAGCGCGGCTATCAGTCATGAACAAAAGAAATTGACTTTCGTTCGAGCAGTAGACACATTCCTATGACGTCAAATTCCAGTGACGTTGAGGTTGACACCAAGCTAGTCGTACTGCTTTGTGCTCTTGGATAACAAAAGACGTCTGATAGGTCATCTGGCTCCATACTAGGCCGATTTAGTCGATTTCGGGCCGTCCTATTGGACAAAAGATGCCACTCTGTTTTAAACATGATGAAGTCTTGGGATTGTGAAAAGAGATGTATCCTCCCTTATGGTTGTCACTTGGACGGTCCTTAACGTCATTAGTATGCTGATGTTTTCTAACCAATCGGCTGATAGTTGGCATGCCCACATTTCGTATATTCCAAGTAATCTAGCAGTAAGTACAGTTTACTGAAACTAAACATTTGCTTAATGACGGGTACACGTCTTGTAAGTAATGATCGCCTTTGATAGCCACACTTGCAAACCTAAAATGACTGTACGGTGAGCCCAAAGGGTCCAACTATTCATAAAAACAAACATAATTATGATATGAAAGTAAATGGCAATATGAGGGTTAAAATCATAGGTGTTGCGATATATGTTTCTATGTGTATAGAACGTCATTGGAAAAGAATGCGTAGTCTTGACTATCGTGAGAAACTGATTCCTTTGATTCCTTTATAAAGGATCATAAAGAAATTCGGTGACGACACTAAGTGTTCGCGAAGAGGGTAAGCATGTGGTGCTACCCATAGCACACCTCGTCGACAATATGTGAAAAAAGAATATAGGTATTTATTGCTAGACGCCATGTGACGGAGGCCTGTAAACAAGCCAGACGAGAGATCGATGAAGCGGAAAATCCGGACTGATAACTTTGATTGATGATGGTAATGTAGAAATGCAGAGATTCTGACGCGTATGAGTATAGAAAAACATCTGGGAAATAGATTTGCACATGATAAAATCGAAACAGTGAAATCGACTATGTTCTTGGCAGGGATTCCTTATGTAAGTGGAAAGCGTTTTGCTGCTTTTATTAAACTATGACGCCACTGCATTGACATACCTTTGCCAGATTTGTGAAATCATATATACATAGTAAATTAGGGAAATATACTTAACATCATTGAAAACTCACCAGCTGTATTACTTTGGATATCCAAGAGCATAAATGAGCAATCGGTGTAAATTTTACATACTTTTGTAGTCCAATGATTGGTAAAGAAAAGAAACAAGAACCAGTCCAGCAAAACAGTGAAGTTATAATTCAGCTGACCATGAAAGAAAGATGGAGTCATATTGGAAAGTCAGTAACGTGTATGACCACCTTTAGCAGCAACACAAGCTGTGCAACGTCTCCTCATTGAACTGAATAATGTTTTGAGGCAATGCATTCCACTCTTGATGCAAGGCATTCTCAAGTTCCCCAA
>VKKT01000770.1:231042-248087 GCA_008038995.1 Haliotis laevigata
CGGATCTTCACGGGTAGGCGATATTGTGAGCTGTATTAATTGAATTGCAATTCGAAAACAATTACAGTCAATTTCTGCGACGTCATTAAATGGAACTTCATATGAGTACCACATGTCTTATACCACGCGGTTTTATGTCATGCATTTAGAAACAAACGCAGTTTAGATGTAGTTTCCATCACCTTGAAATTGGATCAGATATTTTACTCAAGAAAAGATAGAAGAGAAGATATTTTTTTCCTTGGAGAAGAGAATTCTACAGAAGATGAATTATATCATTTTATAGTGCTGTGTAAAACACATGATGATCCGAGAGCGCAATTTCGGGTCCCAACATATCATATGTATGTCGCACGAACAAACCTATTTAACCTGTCGTCCACTGACTAAAATCCCGTCAAACGCCTATCTATGAACATCATATGTAAACAGGTGTGATAATATGGCTGTCGAAGATAAATTTCATTTCATTTTGGGCTGTTCTTATTATATATAATATTAGCAGAAATAAATTCATTCCAAAATATTTTTATCACTACGTATACCCTTCCCGTCCTCAACAAGTGTTGATATAAGAGACTCGCATTGTATTTGAAAAGAAATCTTTATGCAAAATGATCCCCATATTTTGTATTAACATGATTTCATATGTTATATACACTGAATTATCATTACTTGTACAATATTATTTCTACATGTGTTATCATTGTACTTACCCCATACTTTGCAGGAACATGATTTCATGTGTTATATGAACCCAATTATCATTTCTTGTACATTATAACTATTTCTACATGTGTTATCATTGTACTTATCATAAATAACTTGTGAGCAGTAAGTATTCCACACAGAAATTTATAATTCAACACAGTTTTAATCTGGACCACGAGGCCTCAAATACTGAATAAACACTTTAAGACTTAAGGTAAAGCAATGTGTATGAGAAGCAAACTTCCAGCCGAGTCTCCTAATCTCCGTTTTGAAATTGTGACATCATACTGGCTGAATGCAACTGGCTGAATATCAGTTACATTCACATCGCTACACACAATTGTGGCCCATCAGAGCAATGCTATTCACGTACATGTACGTACTTCAGTGAAAGAATGAATCTTCAGTAGTGGTGTTTGGGACAAGTGCTTATCGTCTTAAGAATGGCGAATACAGACTATAATTATGTGATATGCACAACATTATCTGACTTATTACAATTTAAAAATAGGTCATCACTAACTTCTTATCGACCTGATCTTTGTAATCGCGTAAATAATGCAATAAAACGTTGTTATGATGGCGTATTTCTTAGCATAACAGGCGTATATAGCGGAGAAGCCATAGATACTGGTGTAATATGAACTTATGTACCTTACATTGAACCTGACGTTGACATGAATTATATTTGGTGCTAACAGCTCTGACATCGAACCTCCATTTAGCGTCACATTCAAAATCAGCCGTGATCCCCACTGTCCAGACACGATGGTACCATGTAGGGGGCGATAAATGCTGCTGGCACATGTGATCATTTCTGTCTGTTGTGTTTGAATAAAACTCTATAACACATTTTGAATTTTCTTCCCGAAAATGAACAAACGATCATAACCGCAATTAACCGTGTCATGACAACGATAGTAATTAATTAAAACTGGGTGATGATTTTAGTTACTGAGTGAGAAAAAACAAACCGTGTTTAATAAACGTTATTACTGAATGAACAAACTATTTGAACGATCTAACGAATGTTTGTATTCTAGAGTTATTCTTGAACGCTCATGTAGTTAAACCCTCAAGATTAAAGGGTAAAATGATAAGAAAAAACACTTTTATGTTCCCTAGGAATATGAAAGTACTCAGTTAATCCGGAAATAGTTCGTCAGTCAGTTCAAGAATATGATCTCGTGGAAAAAGTGTGAACAGCAAAATGTGTCAAAATATGAACTTGACTGGCCTCTTGCCCATTGAACTCGCCGTATTTCTAGTACAGTTTACTTTTAAATAATCATAAGAAACGACAGTACTTGTTGCCTCGTTAGTCCCTACAGAAGTGCAATGACCTTGAAGGTGACGCCAGTTCCAATTTTACCTGATCCGACCCGTAGCTATCTAATCAAATAAAGTAGAGTTAGTCTCGGCCGCATTGAGAGTCCCAGCAACTTTGGCCTTGTCTGGCAGCTCTCTCTCAAATCGTAGGACGTATGTCAATCTCCCAGCTAATGAATACCCTAAATGCAGATTGTCTCACATAAACACACCATAGATCTGGATTTGAAGCCCGTGGAGCACATCCCTTTAATGACACTGCATCACCATGATTAGCACAATACCTGTAATCATACGTTACATTAAAGTGGTACATGTTTCAGACACTAAAACATTCCCAACACTATGAGTGGCCCTTCAGAAAGACCCTTCATATGCTGTGAATTACTAAATGGACTTTCTGAACGCGTCTTCACTTTTGTCATCCCACAACTCTGGAATTCAATTCCCCAACACATCAGAAATACAACCACTAAAGACACCTTTAAATCACAGCTTAAGATTCACCTATTTCTATCTGTGCACCAGTAGATAATCATTCTCTGTTTTAAGTATATATGTTCCAGTGTTATCACTGTACTAGCGGCATTAAGGTGGATATTAGGCGTTTTACAAATTTATTATTGTTATTATCAATTAGTTAGTTAGCTCTCTACCTCCCACCCTCCCTCCCTCACTCGTCATGTAGATCCGTGCAAAAAGTGATCTGTTTGATGCATGTCAATCCGAATTGTTGTAGATTGATGCTCTTGATGCCATGCACTGGATGTTTAGAGACCACCATCCGTCATATGGCTGGAGTGAACTTAACTCTCGGAACACTCAGAAGGACCCTTCATATGCTGTGAAAAACGAACATGATGATTTGATGGATAGCTTTTGTGAGAAATTGTGATGAGCAGATGTTGAATATAATGCTACAGATAACAACTGTTATAGCATAGCCAGCCATGTCATATCATACAGAGCGGCAATATAATGGAGAACCACCGCACCAAGCAGTGCTATTGCAATTTACTACATTATTTGCATTCCAAGGATAGAAATACGAGTGGTCGCTATGCTTATCTCTCTTTCATCTACCTTTCGATTTGTAAAATATAATTAGTAACCATTCATATTAGAAACGGTATCTGCAGAACTTAATGCTGAAACATCCTCGCCGTCTTATCTACTTTCTCTGGTAAATTGAATGTTCAATCCGCTACTGACTGAAATTCTCAGCTGTCAAATGTTTTCAATTACTAATTTGGAATTTGTCCATGCAACCAAGCGCTGAATGAAAGAATCAAGTCAATTTTAGACTTTATCCCGCTACTGTTTTCTCATTCCTAAAGAAAATGTTATTTGGCATTATAATCACAGTGCAAATCTGTTTCCGAATACGGCCCAAAGCGGGCAATAGAAAATAGGAAAAAGGACCGTGTTGTGCCAATAAGCTCAGAAAAGATAATGTCCTTTTGATGTCCGCGACTGATGAGAGCCGAGCCAATGCCAACAATGTCACTCGTATTTGGATTTCATTGACTCCACGAGGACCAACGTTAGCCCTTTAATAAACCCCAGGAGTGAGAGGCATTCCGACTAGTATCTGATCGATTCCTCTATGCTTGTATGACGTCTCGCTCGTGGACCGTATGAAGTCCTGTCGCTTAGGTCCGCCAGTGACGACAGTTGTAGGCATATAGTATCAAGGTGCTGCCATTAGCGGTGAATTGCCGCTATCTTTTATGGTCTGAGGTTTCATTCAGTCAATTTGCTGATTAAATGATGCTCTTAAACTATCGAAAAGAGGGTGTCACTCAGAGTGAAAGAAGCTTCCAATTTCTTGTACGGGAAATGTCAAGTCAGGGCGAGGAGTTGATAATTTCCTCACGACAAGTCGATTAGTGGAATTTAAAGCATTTTTCCTTGTCGATTCTGTGCCTGTTGTTTATCTTTGTTTTAGGTAGCACGTCGTTAGTCTGAAATAAAGGGGAGTGTTCCTTCGCCAAAAACAGGAAAATGTTTAACGAAATGAATGTCATTAAGAGGCCGTTTTGAATCGTTGATGCTATGCCAAAGGTAAGATATCTTAAGCCCGAAGAGAAAAACGCTCATAATTGTGTAATAAAGGCTTAAACGTCTTTTAATCAGTAAATCAACACATCGCCGTTTACTTAAAAGGAAAAAGCTAAGAACACAATCACTGTAATGGAAATTTATTGCAAAAAAGTTTTCTGTTTAAAAGTTAAAGTTGGAACAAATTATCCACACAATTGTGTTGTAGGGTGTATCTGTCTGTCAGTCGCCGAACTACTGTTCCTATCTGAAAGAAAAAAAAATTAATCAAATGACGACACTGAAATAAGAGTCACTTTCTAGTTTTAAGAATTCAGAAGATTTTGTGTAAACGTGTAACAATGGTATCTTCCAATAACGGAACGCGAGTTGGCGAAATTGGCTAAACGTTTTGCGCACTAAACATACTTAAACCGAGAATATCAATTTGTATTTGAGGTAATAAAATCGAGATTAAGCACTGGGTACATTATCTTACACATATCATAAAAACGTTTTTAAAATTTTCATGCGAAATTTGATTTTAAATACTGAAGGACGTTGACCAAGCAGCACCGATTTTGTGAAATTATTCAGGACTTCTGCTCAAAGCCCAAGCAAAATAATTATATTTATGTTTCCATGATAATTTCCAGTACTGGTAGCTAAAACTATTGAAGCGGGTAATCCGCCAACGATTGAAGATGGACTTTACTGTGACATAGTTTTGTGCTCTGGGAAATGAGCAACAATTTAACGTTCTTGTTTAAAAGCTTTCATTAAAGATTCATCTGGTAAATATCATGCTTGCTAAAACACGACAGTGGATGTTAGAGACGTGGGCAAATGGTGTTTTAGCCTAATTTTTTTGCGAACCTTGGCCAGTTAATGTTTCCTAATTGCAAAATCTAATGCACGAAGCCACTTTGGGATTTTCAGAACATCCTGTTAATGGTCCTATGTCGAACTCTATATACGGTGACTCGCGTGTAAGGCCTAGCAATAGAGCATTTCAATAGGCTCTGTGTTGGCAGGCAAAGGGTTCCTCAATCTAATTTAAGGGAAAACATCTACTTCTCATCTCAGAGAAGCATTGAACACGATGTCGATGTATTTTGGCGATATAACATCAAAAGATAATCTAAAACAAGCACATTACATTGCAAAAGTTGAAATGGAATTACTGACTCTGATTTAACAAGATGTATTGATTGTAGCTGTTGTCAGTATATCTTAATCTCAATGACAATGTGCAACGTTCGCGAACATAAAACATAGTTCTGTTTCCGAGCTTGGAAATGAATTCAGTCACTTTGTTGTCACATAAACGTGATTAGAAGAATATTTATAGCCTCAAAATTACTGCCTCCTTCTGTAAAAGAAAGGAAATATTTAAATTCCCTTGTCTTAAAAGAGAACGTGAGTCTAGTTGTGCAAAGACATCAGCAATCGTTTTAAGCTGTGATTATTCTTGGCACTTATTGTGTTTTGTTATAATTTAATTGGAAACAAACATGTTTGTGCCACTCTCAAATGAATTGGTAACGGCGTTCTAATAGTCTCAATATATTCGGGTAGGAAAGACTGATTAAATTGTATATTCATCTTGATCATTAGTTATTGACCCTTAATATTGACGGCAATTTTATTATCAAAATTAATGATATTCGAATTTAGGTAAAATGTCTGACAAATTATTTGGCATCCCGATAAATGTTGCATAAATAGCAAGAGAAACATTTCACTACTCCAGGACAATGAGCGAGGGAATCATCAAAACCAGCATCACCCTCTGTATTGATGTATAGCATCAAACCCACTACTTTATTACCAATAATC
The DNA here is from genome assembly GCA_008038995.1 of Haliotis laevigata. Classification (NCBI taxonomy): domain Eukaryota; kingdom Metazoa; phylum Mollusca; class Gastropoda; order Lepetellida; family Haliotidae; genus Haliotis; species Haliotis laevigata. The sequence continues at coordinate 236,962 of VKKT01000770.1, forward strand.
TACCACGGATTTGAGGAAAGCCAATCCTTAATGTATGCTATTGGATATTCGTAAATCCTTACGAGTATTTTAATTAGACCGCCCCCGTCTCCCTAAATAATACGTTGTAAACAAGTTGATATCCTCACATCAGGATGACACAGGATTCGGCCAGAAGGGTTAACACATCCATGGTAGTGCCGTTATATTAATTTACTAACACGTATAGCACATCCGAAGTAGATACTTCTGATATATAGTCTTTATTTCCTCAATTGAAGATTACAAGGGTACAGTTTAAATGGTTATGACAGGTTTAATGTACACGTGATAGGAAGGATATTACACAAACAGACGTTTGCATTTATAAATAAAATCAGCAGCCAGGAACAATATTTTGCACCAGATATGGTGTCAGCAGTAAATCCTGGAAACCTCCAAGTAGAAATGTAATCATAATGTCATCAACGTTTGCCCACAAGTTGACAAAGCCATCTACATCGAGTATATTAATAACACTTTCATACAGTTCATTTCTTCCTTTCATATTCATACGGCAAGATATGAACACATGCCTAATGGTATGAGCAACAGTACCACAGCAGCATTCTTTTGATTGAAGTCTTCTTGATGCAAGTGAGACAATACGAGACAGCTGCTTAAATTTGCATGGATATAGTTGACATAACAGCCACAATTTATGCTCGCAGATCTTGATAGGTCCATTCGTCTCATCGTACGACTGGAAAGAGGGACATATCCATACAGTGCACTTTCTCCAACACAGTGCTAGTCCACTTGGATTTACTGAGTACATGGCCATTAACAGCATATTCAGAAAAGTCATTGAAGAGACTGTACTTTTCAACCAGTCTGAACATATTAAAGCTTGGTGAATAAAAACATATTTTAGCGATCATAGACCCACATTTGAATTGCACGAGTCTGCCAATACGTGTCTACCAATAATCGCAGCAACTTACTCTGCAGATTGTGGCAATAAAAAGCAGAGATTGAGAGTCAATGTGGGATTGTCCAGCACAACTTCATTTGGGGTTTGCTTGGGTAGACCTTGAGCTTTTTTTTAAATATCTTTGGGGTATTTCCTGCATTTCATATTCTTTTGGTGATAGCTGACCCCAGGTATTACAGCCATATAGGGCAGAGGGTAATATTACGCGTCGAAATACTCGTACAGCAGCGAGCGGATTTAAGCATCCAAAGTAAAGTCCATGATTATGGTTTACATTGACTTTTCATATGCACGTTGGGTCTGCTCCATGGATTTACCACTACATGAGAGGAGCACTCCCGCATAGATAACTGATTTTTTGTGAGGTAGTTCAATTTCACCACACAACACTTTACGACACACAATATCACCTTGAGAACGAGAGAACACTAATATGGATCTCTCACTCACATTGTAGACTAGTCTCCATTTACAAGCGTATTGATGAGCAATGTCTAACAGTTTTTGAAGTGCAAGCGGGAAGCTACTTGCAATTGTGGTGTCGTCTGCTAAACGTTGACCTGGATAATAACCCAATGGTAGATGAAGACCATACTCAGAGCTACGTACCCAACTGACAAATGAGGTCATGTATATATACAGCCAGGCTGATAGAATTCGCCCCTGGCCTACTCCTTGCTTAATTGGAAAGCTACTCACAGCCGGAAAATGTTACATATGATTCCATTAATGAGCAGGCATTGCGTAGTAGTCGCCGGTTATTTTCCGGTTATACCCATATCGTAATGTTTGCAGAAGAGGCCATCAAGTCAGACTCTATCAAACGCCTTAGCATTATCCAGAAAGGCACAATACACAGGTGACTGTCGTTCATTGTAATATGCAAAGTATAGTGTCAGAGTCTCTGAACCATATTATGTTTCCTTCAACCTAGCCCTCCCAGCATTGCTAAATGAAACAAGTCTAGTTTCCCTGAGGCTCCTTTTCAATTTAAATCGGTTTATGTGTTACGATCGAAATTATGTTTATTCAGAGACTAAGGGTTAGTCATCAGAAGTATTGCACACACTTTCATTAGGAGAGAAGTAAAGCAACAGTCCTTATTAGACGGGTACAAAACAGCAGAAGAAATGCCAAATACAACATTCACATGTAGCATTACACATTCATATATGAAACATATCCAGACATATCTGCATAAGAGCAGTTTATGCTTGTAAACCGATCAGGGGATCCGTATGTGTTGTTCTCAACTTTCTTTAGAGTATCACGTGCTACCTATTGGCACTAGAATTTTGTACAAAATACATGAAATTTATATATTGAGTACCCATTCCCCCTACTGGAGACACATTAGAACTAAGTCACATGGTCAGGGTGACACCACACCATTTGACATCTGCGTATCAGGTACAAGTACATATCGTGTTTTCTCTATATGATGTGGTGCCTAATCAAGAGTAGAATGCATATGTTTGTGCAATCAATCACGACCCAGGTTAGACCCATATATGATTATAATATGCGCGAGGAACATTATCCATTGGCATAATGATGTGTATCAAAAATTGTCATCTTTTGGGTGGATACACAGTTAACGATGGACATTGAGATTATGAAATCGAACATCAAAGCAAACGCATAGAAATTCACCTCTGTTCAACGACGGGTGAAGAAATTTCGCATTCAGGTCGACCAACAACTAGGAGCACCAAACAAAGCAGCAATAGTGTCTGCAACCTGGTGATAAACAGTGGACGCATTACTCTCCGTCAGGTAGAGGAGACCACATGCTTCTCATTCGATTGGTTCTTGGAATGCTTGTGGGTCATATGATATCAACATGGTCCCAACCTCTAATCCCCTTTAATCTAATAAAATGCCCCTTTAATCTAATAAAACCACGGCCCTGACAGGTAAAAGAACAGATAGCAAACAGAAATGCACAAACCGTGAGTAGAATCAAGCCCTAAACCATAAAGCAAACAGATACGATGATGATTTTGTGACCACTTTCCTATGGCATACCAAAGGCCACAGAAACAACTCCGGATGGTGTATAGTTTGTAAACGTATTGCAAAGATTTGGCGAGTCATAAAACCTTTGACGTCACATTCTCCTCCATTAGGACAATGTTTCCATATCACTACCCAGACCGCCCTAATAAAAGGGAAACGTAATTGAGTGGGGATTCACACACACACACATACACACGCACGCACGCACTCACCTGCTCACGGACACACACACACTAACAGACACACACGCTCGCGCGCACGCACGCACACACACAAACTGCATAGTGTTAATGTCAATTACAAAATTTGCGTTACAAATTTGCATTTTTTACGGTCTTGTGGTGATCAATAATTAAGGAGAATCTATATTTTGTAGTTCTGGTGAACAACTGATGACGACCTGTCAATGTAAAATGTCAAAGTGAGAATAATCAGTCTCGATATTCTGTAGTTACGGAGATTCCAGGTTGCGTAAAAGGCAAAATAGCTGTTGTACTTCATGAACGATTACTGAAACTCAGTAATTACACCAGGTGAAATCATATTATGTATGCTTAAATAGATTATTAAATAGATGTTTTATATTGACGCATCATGATATGGTTACTTGAAGTCATAGTAAGTAAGCATCACTATTTAATGTGTCCCGGACATATAATGAGCAGTTCGAAAAGTTCAGGCGTATTTGCATACATATCCATGCATGATTCTGATCATAATATTATTCCAAGCATCCAGTTTTGACTACAAAACATCTCTGTCGGTCTTGCAGGCTCGTGAAGAACTAAACCAACAAGTACATCTTCCCATTTATTTGTATAAATACAAAGCAAACGTAATCGACTGACTGATTGACGCCGCTGGCTTTACGCCGCTTTTAGCAATATTCCAGCAACATCACGGCGGGGGACACCAGAAATGGGCCTTACACATTGTACCCATGTGGGGATTCGAACCCAGGTCTTCGGCGTGACGAGCGAACGCTTTAACCATTAGGCCACCTCACCGCCCTACAAACGTAATCGGATAGCAAGACAACAACATAAGAACACGGAGTAACGGATCGCGTCTACATATCACATGCTGTTGCGCAGAATATAATCAGGATATTATTACTCAGCTTCATTCCCTTCACATCAACAAACATCTGCTACTAAATACAGCAATGGTTTCAATTGCACTTGGATACAGATATGTTTTTAAGGTATGTGTCACTTTTAATTTTAATTCCTAAAGAGAAATGCGTTGTACACTTGCACGTATATTTGAGTGAGTGAGTATGGTTTTATGCCGCTTTTAGCAATATTTCAGCAATATCACGGCGGGGTGCACCAGAAATGGGCTTCACACGTTGTGCCTATGTGGGGAAGCGAACCCGGGTCTTCGGCGTGATCAGTCAACGCTTTAACCATTAGGCTACCCCCGCCCCCGTAAATTCAGAAATGTACTTGGGTGCTATCATGCTTTATGTTTTATACTAAAAACGTCCTTGTCCCGTTGAGTGAGTGAGCTGACTTTTAGCGTGGCGCTGTTCGAGCCATACAGCGACGAAGATATATGAGTCCTGATTACTGGAATATATTTCAAACCAAATGTGTTCCACATTTTTTTCCAATAAATATAATAGTTATAATGCTTGGAAAAGGAGCCGTAAGCCACCAGCTACCACAGTAAGGCAACCCCGAAGTGCATCGAGGGTATTTAGGGTACTCGTGTCTCCTGTAAGGTTTCGCAGCCCTTTGGAGATCCGACATAGGCTTGATCTTCAGCAAGATTTCTTCATCGTAAAATATCTAGCTAGTCTGKTTGGGCAGGCCTGTTGATGAAGTTGATGCATAATTATCTCGACGCTCATGGTGTCACTGGCAAACATAAAGCTGGAACCAACAAACCTACAATAACGTCAGTGAAAACAGAACATCTCTCAAGTATTCGTTAAGATATGTTTGCATTGGTCTCATGCTCGTCTATTAGGTGGTTATATGATTAATATTATGTTCAACTTTCATATCATAATTAAGTTGTAGCACGTTTATGAGATAACTATTCGTCAGTGTTTCTTTGTTGTGATAACATATTCAGAGGCAAAAGTAATTGTGACAAGGATTGTTTTCATTGGTAATCTTGTGACTGAATTGTTGAATTTGAACCAGACAAAGACTGTTCACATTGAACGAAATTTGAAAAATGTAAGGCCTATTCGAGACAACTAGACATCAATGTTAATTTTAAAAGGCCAGACAGACAAACGCTATAATTTCAACATTATGCATCCGAAAGGAGTTCATAAGTCAGTTCTGGAACAAGCTTGAAAATGAGAGATGGAGGTATGCCACAATATCGCCGTCGACGTCTCCAGTGCGATGGAGAGCTTGTGAGTGGAGAAGATATCGCGTCATCGATAAGTGACGTTTCCGAGCTGACGGCATGACACGTGTCTACAGGTGAACGTTACATCATGTATTCTGGAAAGGGATCGTTTAGGAGGTGGTAACGTTATCATCTGGAATGGGATAACAGCTTCAGCCACGACGTGCATTGATTGTGACTGAGGGAAATGTGAATGCTCCTTTACCAGTTTTTGCAGCAGAACGGCCCTGGGGTGACGTTTCAACACGATAACACCAGGGCACACGTTGCTCGAGTTAACCAACAGCATCTTAATCGGAACAGTGTTAACGTGTTGCCCCGGCCCTCAAGATCTCCTGATTTGTCACCGACTAAAGACGTCTGAGATGAAATGGAGAGACGTTTACGACGTCATGCGAATCATCCAATAACGCAGTAGGTACTCAGGCTAATCCTTCCGCATATATCGAATGATCTTTCGTCAATGTTTAAAGCAGCCTTAGTGCTCATTAATGCACGTGTCGGACACACTCGCTTGCAGATCCACCTTTGTGTTGTGGTTCAATTATACATTCCAGGTGTTATGGACTATTGATTGTTTCCATAACTTGAAACGTTTGTTTTTCCGTGTTATAACAATTCATTCTCGGCACTTAAACGTTAACGTTTCTTTTTGTTGTTTGTGTCACAATAACCTTTGCCTTTGTATATATGTTGTCTAATTATACACTGGCGATAATTGAAGTACAACAACCGCTCTAAAATATCAATGATACGCGGCAGCGTCGTGATTTGCACATAATGATTTAGAACATGTGAGATGTGTCACTGGAAGTTCCATAGCGACATGAAGGAACAATCATTAATTGTTAGTGTGAATTATGTGAATGGTTGAACAGAACACGCTTACCATTTACATAGACATCATTAAGTGGCCCATTCGTATAGTTTTCACCCGTCGTTTCCTATTATGCTTAATGGAAACGGTGGACAATCGAGACATGTTATTCTCTGCCGTTGACGTTATATTTTATGCTAGATGAAAAGGTAGAACTGAGACAGTCAGTGAAGTAATTGAGGTATTTAGTGAACGTCTCACATTTACTAGTACCCACATATATTGCAATAGCTAACTCGTCTGAAAACACCATTTATGCATATAGGTTTTTAGAAAGTCGTTCTGGAAGTTTAACTGGAATGACTTCAAACACAAAAACTAAGCGAAACATCAAATACCACGTGATTTCCGTGCCATTAAGAACCTTTGAAGTTTCATAATTCATAGCAAAACACCGTGGCACTTTTGTTGGAACACAAGATGTCAAAACAAGTCATGCCACTTACACTTCTCTTAAAAGAGACGAAACTGTCACTGGCTGTCGCGAACCATAATTGATGTGACAATACCTTTGTGCCCATCAGGATTCAGTCACAGGATCACCTCAAAGCCAGGAATCAAAGAAGAGGAAGCCAAACTGACAGTTGTCGTTTGCTGGATCTTCTTTGTTGATGTAACTACCATAAAAATCTGGTGTCAAATGGGAGGCTTTGTTTGGTCAGTCTTACTGAATGGATTGAGTTTGTCTCCTAAAGAAACTCTCATAAAATAGGCACATGGTGTTAACATGAGACATAAGTCCCACACACATGTGCAAGCAGAAACTTCTAAATTGGACAGGTTTGGCAGCTTAACTCTTCCAAGCCAATATATCCATCTACACTCTTCACATCACCCTGACGTATGTTGTAAGCAATTATACCATGGGGAAGAGCTTTGCGAACACAAATGCTGTATGAATGCTGTACTTTTTTGGAGATTCCAAACGTTCTACGGAAATTCAAAGTGTGAAACTGCCTTGTTGTGCACGGTATGTGTTCTTAAATTGGGCCTTCAAGACTTCCAACGAAACCATCAACTATAACGTGAGCACTACTGAGACGGTTTTCTGTTTAACTCGGATGAACATTCTGAAATGTCCACATTCATTCTTGTTTGTCCTCACGATAAAATTAAAATAACTCACTGGGCTTACAATGGTGTTATTACTCACAAAGGGGAAAACGATCATACTAATACAAGGACACAGTATTCATCTTTCAGCTACTGTCTTCTCAATTGGATCTTTAGCTGGAGAACGTAAACACGTCTCTTGGCACATATACAATGTCATGTATAATAACAGAAATAGCAACAGAAAATATTTCTTTAATCATACATTCTTGACGGTGATTGTATTGGAAACGAATTAGCTATCTACAGCAGTGCAACACACATGACTTGCCACCTAACAGTTCTCAAAGTGAACGCCTTGTCAACGAATTTACCCAAGTATCCATGGAGCCGGTAGCGACTTTCTACAATAACACCTTGGTTTAGAGTCCGACACGTCCGCAACCGTTTGATGGAACACAAGATCCGGCACCACGAACAATGTTGCTTCCACGTCACCGCCAGACACGAATGTAGTAATGTAATCATCACCTGACAGTATACCATTTTACAGCTCGGATAGATTTGCAAGGGTCTACAGGTGTCCAGGAGAAAGTTGTGGCGTTGCTTGCGTTAATCACGCAACACTGTAAGTTTGCAGTGGAAGGGAACCAATGTTTTTGTATTATATACTGCAATGGCCGGTCTTTCAAGAGAAGGAATTACAGTGTGTGCGCGCACGTATGTGTGTTATTTTCCTGGTATCGGTACATGAAGTCATCATACCATAAGGACATCACAACAGAAGACATTTATTGTTTGAAAAAAGGACGACAAATTCTCATCAAATTATCTTTACTGCCACTGAAATGTGTGCCTATGAATCGATAATGCTAATAAGTCTAATAATCGCATCAAACACACATTCGGGAATTCATAGTATCCTCAAAACGAACTCCATCTTCCAGTGTATTTGAGCTCCGAAGCGACAGGCATAGAGTCAGGCTTCGAAATAAGACTTGATACCGGTATCGAATCCTACGGGAAAAACTTCATTACATTCATCTTCACTCCACCTCGAAATAACATTGGTTTGCAATGTAGGTTGTTGAGCACTCGGGTTTGGCTACAATTCAGTTTATTGACATGTGAATCCATCAACGCAATTGCAGCAGTAAGTTATGTGATCACAAGTCAATATACTAGGCAGGGTAAGGACCTTTGGACAAAAGACAAACTTGAGGAACGTCACTCGATGAAATCGTTGCAGATAAATGATACGAGAACACCAAACTTACTGGTGTTTTTTTGCCTTGATTCTGGGATTATTTGATCACACTGACGTTACGATGAATTTGTTTGCCAGTAATGTTCAACACACGTTTATATTACAAGACAAAAAGCAAAATACAGCAATAATGGAGGGGTTTTTTAATGTTAAAGTAGGTACTCATGACTGAACTCAAATCGGCGTTAAACCCAACTCACTCACTCACTCTTTCCTTCTTCCGAGATGATGTTTTCTGCAGGAAAGTGTTGTAATGTGCATCAAGGTAAGTCTGCTCCCTCCAGCCGATGCACAACCACTGCAATAAAATTGTAAATACACCTCCTCCTCACAAAAGTGTTCTCTATCATTATACTGAAGGGGAGATAAACATGGATGCATTTACGTTTACTTTATCTGTGAGGGAGGATCAATCTGTCTCTTCAATGCTTTAAATACAGCAAGACGTTTATACGTTTGATTGTAGTTTAAGCCCCAAACCATTCCAGTAATCTCAGAAATCGCCACTGTTCATTGTCCATTCTTACTATATAACCATGGATTTACTCATGTTTGTAACACACCAAGATGTGATTTGTGCCTGATATCATCATAGAAAAATAAACCAAAACCATCATACTTTCGCAAGGATCAGATAATGTTACATACCAATTGTTATATAAATAACGTTTCATACTTTTCTTAAAATTGCATTTTCTGTAGGCACAATAAAAATAGAAACTAATTGAATATCATAAGATTGCCATCTCACCGAACAAATCATATTTCAAAGTTTACGATCAATACGGCTTCAGTGAATGAGATATGAATGACATATTAAGTATGCGCTCTTCATTTCTTTGTGAGTGACCTCTTTATTCAACACTCGTATCTGTAGAACACAATATAGTAATCTGGGTCAATTTATATTGCACCTGGAATGAACCTCTATGAAATTTTTGCACTGAATAATGTTGAATTACACAAGACTACATTTGAAAAAAGGATGCTAGATCATACCCATTTTGGTGGATGTAGTTTGAGGCACTGTCATAGTCAAAACACATATGTTTACTCAGTTGTTGTTTTCATCGATGTTACAATAATTCAGTATTATCAATAATTTTGCAAGGACAAAGAAATCCCTCTTCATGGTTGTTTCACAATGTAACGCGGACATTTAAGGGAGCCTAATTTGTTTGGGTTGATGTAACTGGTTGTTAATTAGTTGTTAACTTATCACCCTTGGGGTGCCCGGAACCTATTGATGTGGGAAGCTTCCTCTCGATGTTGTAAACATCATCATTTACACAATGGTTGCCAAACTTCTAAAAAGGTGGAAAAACGGGACGTGTACTCAAGGACAATCAGGCATCGTAGTCATGGCGACCACAGGCTTACGCATTGTCCGCGTGGAGCAACACACACCTTCAGAATTGTAGAATTCTAATACCTTCAGTGATTTTTTCACAACATTTAGCCTTGATACTTTAGTTGCCTAAGCAGAATAGGATTTATGTGGAATCCCACAAATCCGAAGCAACCACCTTACCAGCTGATGTAACAGATTACTTTGGAAAAGGAGACGTTAGCCGCTTCGACTCATGTTCAGCATCTGGCTGATAGTGTTAAAACACCAGACCCGTCTATGCTTACAAATAACTACCTACCTGCAGCACTTCTTATCAGAGGTCAGAGAGTTTTAAACTCAGGATGTTAAACCTTTCTTATTTCAAGTACATGTACTATCCTCAGCCATCTCACAAATTAAACGTCAGTGCCAGAGAATGCCTCGTCGCAGATATCTACTGAAACATATACCACTTATCAGAAAACTCCAAAGTGTACACATGAACGAAGGTACCGCAACATCCCAAGAGGACTTATCCAAACCCAGTTTAACTTACTATCCGGATAAAATGACCGAAAGGAATAATTAAATAGCAAATCTAACAGCAGAAAGAAAGATCATCAACTGTATTTTATTCAGAGGAGCAAAAATGGCTAAACATTGACTCATTGTGTAGTGCTGATACCTATGGTCGTATGACGTTAACAAGTGCAGTTATTTTCAAGATTCTGGCATACGATCCTCACGAAATCGCCTTTGATCATAGCATCTGAACATCTATACTCTGTTCTGGTGTGCCCGAGAGGTAAACATAATCATACATATTTTGTGTTGCGATACTCTTTTCCATGTGTACATACGGATTACTGAAAATCACTGATGTAACCATGTCAGCATGATTTGCTCTGCCAACCGGTAGCACACTGAATTCGTGCAATTAAAACTTGTGTATCTCTTGAATGACCAAGGAAGAAAGGTCTGCTGTATTAGCTAAGTGTCGTGTGATGCCGTTGAATACCCATTTTCATATCATGTATTTTTTCAAGAGTGAGTGAGTGAGTGAGTGAATTAGAATTTAACGTCACCTCGGCAATATTTCAGCCATATAGTGACGAGAAATGTTTTAAATAAACAATAAATTAAAGTTGCTAAATAATAAGACATCGAAGGACTGTAAAATAACTAGAGTATCACATATGGAGTCTAAAACTAGCATGAACATGTAAAACTATTTTATTTACGAAGACAATACAATATA
>VKKT01000775.1:48459-61092 GCA_008038995.1 Haliotis laevigata
GGAGCATCTTAACATATGTATTTTCTCAGAGTATACCGCTTAATCACACATGATTTGAGATCGTTTTATCTTGTCAAGTTTATTACTCCAAATGAAGTTAAAACATTTTCTTTGAAATTTGTCAGTTACAATGTCAGGTGGGTTTGGAGTGAGTGAGTTAGTTTAGTTTTACGCCGCAGTCAGCAATATTCCAGCTATATGACGGCGTGGTGGGTTTGGAAGTGAAGAGAATATATGATGAAGTTTGGGAAGTATCAGTGATTTAAGAATGGTGTTTTTACCTATTGGAGTTGAGTTACGAGCTGACCACATTGCCATTAATGTTTCACATTGTCTAAGTTTACTTTCTTTCATAATTCATGTCGACAATTTCAACCCTATGAGTGAATTGTTATATGTTTGGACGTTTGATTGATTGATTTCATGTATGAGAGAATGAACAGTGTTAATGTGAATGTAAGTAGGAATGTGATACTAGCCGGGGTTGTTTTGAATATATCCGTGTTTTAGGTAATGCTAACGGTAAATTTATTTGTAGTTTGATATTTTGTTCCGACAAGTATTTCAACGGAAATAGTTTCTGCAACTTTTAGATGACTGTGTGCGCACCGCACTCCTCGCTTATCTATCACGGTCAAAGGGAAACAACTCTTATATACACAAATAACGTAATTAAGCACCCCTGTATTTTTGCAATGATAGGTTTTAAGTCCGTTTGAGTCAAAATCTCCCTAAAGAATTTCGCTCTAACTCAAAAACAAATAACCGTAAATGACTCATACCAGCGCCAAAGTATATAGGAAAAACACACCAGCTCTGCAGAATTTTGTCATAATTTTTGTCAACAAAATAAAAAAGTTGTGGAACAAACCATCATTATGTTAATTCGATATTTCAAGATTTGTGACCAGGGTGTAGCGACAGCTCAGGTAACAGCCAGGTAAGCGAGTTTATCTGACCCGTATAATTCTTTGACTCATAAACAACGGCACAATGATTGGAATCCAGGTTGATTTATGATGATAATTGCTCATTTAAACCACCCGCTGATTTTCATACGAAACCATGTGTGTACAAGAATGGCCCTGGAATGTTTAATGTTGAATTCATTAGTGAATGTGAACATTTCAAACGTCATTTTACGTGTCTAACACGATTCAAGGCCAATACTCCATGTGACTGTGTGACAGCCAGCACTCTCCTCCCCATACCCCCTGTCAGTCTCCTGATCCTCTGAAGGGGCAGTATACGTCATTCCTTGTGTAAAGGAGCTTCCAATTGGGTCAGGTTCAGTGCAGGAGGATCCCTTTGTTGCACACGACGACCCATCGTTTCCCAGATATTCTTCAAAAGGTTAGATCGCGGCTCATTAAATCGTGAGAGATGTCAGGGGGTGCCTAACTATGTTCTCTGAGTATACTGATAGGCGCTCGAACTTTGTTTCACTGCGCCTGGCGCGTGGGGCCAGGAAGCGCAGCTTTATAGCGTGGACCGATATAGTGTCCCGGGGTATGTAGGTTTTACATCTATTGTCTCTAACTGTCCCACGTGTTATGACGACACAAATACTGCCGTTTTTCAGGACTTTGATCACATTTTCATTGCACCTAAAGAGCCGTTGAGCGGCAAAAAATTAAATACAAAATCATATAAACCAATAAATGGTCTCTATCAGTGTGTGTTGATCATTACAAAAATCTATACTCTTTTTGGTATATTTAATGCTTTATGTTGTGTTTCATATAAACAATATACAGGAATCTTTTATAATATGACTTTCCTCTTTCCTCTAGGTTACATGTGTTTTGTAATCTTGACTCGACTATACTTTATCACACTAAACAATGGGGTAGACCTGTTTTTTTAGAGCGACAATTTCCTAAAAATGTTTTGTAACTCAAATGCTGGAAACAGTGGAATGTTTTAAAAAAACTACTGCATAACTTTCACGCCAAGCTTTAGTCAGGCTGTTGTGAAGAAATATTTAAGTAAGTCACGCAGTTATATGTTACTGAACTGACAGTGTATGTGCACAGTGAGTCCAGCGTATTGTCTCTACATAAGAGCGGTTGGGTAGCTTAGTAGTCACGGTGTTCGCTTCACACGCCGTAGGTCCGGTATCGATACTCATTTCTTTTGTCCCCTCCTGATATTGATTGATTATTGCTAAACGCGGTGTTAAAGCACATTCACTCGTACTAATATCAACTCCTACCCAGAGAAACCAGTGATATGTCTCTATTCAACCAGTATCGAAAGAATACGCTGATTCTACTCTTCATTCAAAATATGAATGACTGTTTGTAGAACATTGTTCACGCGCATTCATGGGGAAAACTTTCACTAGTCTGAATATTAAACAGAACCCTTCACAGTTTTCAACAAATGTTCACCCTCCACTGGTTCGTATGCAAAATAAAAAACGTTCCTTCAATACCTGTGCTCGTGCATATTAGGGAGACATTAGTTCAGCACGCATTTTAAATGGGACTTCGGTTTTGTTTGGTCACAGTCCTCAAATTCGTCTATTTTCACATGTGGGGCTAGCCGCTTGTTCTCGGTATGAGGACTTTAAACCCGCCCAACGTGGAAAAATAATTTACGGACAATATCCTGCACACATATAATGACAGATACAACAGTAACGGATTGAAAGCATTTATTGCTGATGTAAGAAGAAGTTTAGAATCATATTAGAGCTCACTTGCAGTTCCCTTTCTGGCATGGATATGTCTTGCCACATTTCTTTTCAGAAATGCTTCCGACGCGACATGGCTGGCCGTTATTCATGGCGCTCTTTGCCAGAAGGTTGTAGTAGTTCTCTTGGTTCTTATTGTAGTAGGAACAGTCGTGTGGATTATCAGGGTAGTAGTAGCAGTCAAGGTTCATGTTACCACCCTTGTTCTTGCAGCTGAAGAGACGCAGCCCCCGGGGCCCAGCACCAGAGTTGTTCTTGATCTCCGCATAGCTGCATGTTACTTGTCCAACTGTTATTGTGCCCTGTGTTGAAAGAGAGATTGTCAAGGTAGGTATTAACATAGCAGTGGGACAGCGGGGAGGATTAAAGGCAACAATGTGTCACATTTTATCTTTGTTGTGCGAGGGATACGCGATGATTAGCAATTTAAAGACGTCGGATGACACTGAAAGGTGACTGTTGAGACCTGTGTGACAGATCATAATCGATGTTTTACTGCTATTGAGATGGCCGATTCTGGCACGGATATTCAAAACAGTCGAATATTGAGTTGTATAATTTTATTATTTTGGAATCAGTACCTTGATGGTCGCCGCTCCGCCAAGAGTTGGAGTTAAAGTCATTACCAGAGACAGCACACAGAGGATGACTGCAACCATTGTACCTGGAATACATCACAAACATTGATTTGATATCTTAACCTAATGTCTACTGGGAAGCAATTCGTCTAGAAGTCAGTGAATAATGGCTTACGGCTTACTGAAAAATGGCTTAAGATATATACATGAAAGCACATCTCATCTGCCGACATGGGTGTATTTATAGTGAAAATGGGTGAAGGTTTTGGGTCTGGCCTGTTTGCTGGTAGCGGTTTATCAATTGGCAGATGGTGACCTGGCTCCAGTTGAAGGTTCTTGCCAGCTGACGTTGTGAAGCCCTTATATTGTCCATACCGATCGCTTTGTCTCGTTGCGCTTACGTAAGTCTTGGCATATTCATGGTGGGTTTTTGGTTACTGCATTCTTGCTCTTTCCAACATCGGTATTTAGGCAACAATTATGCCGTGCATTTGCACTAAAGCCTCACAATTACGTTTTTCACGTTTTGAAAAATGCACGATTCGTACGAAGTTTGCCGACAGCTGCGTTGTTATCGCGTTTTGGCGAATGTTTTCTGCTTGGGTTCAAACCCGTACCGCACTTCCTACCGAATCAGACAAGAAGGTCTGCACTTGCCATAATACGTTGAAAGGGATATGCTAGCATCGTGAAGGACAACTATTAACTGAAAGCAGCAAGAACGAAGGAACGCCAGGCTTGACGATTGAAGAAGCAAGTGCCCTCTTGTCGAGCTCAAGAAAGGCTCAAGTTATTTGAGAAGGGAATCTGTAAAATGTCTCGAGGCCACGTTACACATGAATACAGCAAGTGCGTATTTCGAAGGGGTGGAGTGATTGGATGAGTGGGTGGGCATGTGTGATTAGTGCAGGTAAGGTATATTGATAAATTTTGACAGAATAAATTATTTTGCGTCTGTGTTTGGTTTTGCCTCTAACATTTCAGCATAGTAACTGTATTGCATTATTATTATGACATATGCATTGGTCACTGCATCCACCAGTCCGCTCCTGCACGTAACGTCAATCAACGTCACCAGCCTGTTCAACAGATATCATTAATAAAATCACTACTTACCAGATCTGCTTTTAACGGAGGATTTCCTTCAACGACAGTTGCCTCGGGTATGGTAGCAGTGGTCCGATCAACCATCATTTATAGCATAGAATCGATGCTCATCAATAATGGAATAAAACCATCATCACGGTTTACATATGAAATATGGATAGTACGGATCGTGTCATTGTCAGATCGTGACTCTGAAAGTGTGTTCTAAATGTGGCTCAGTGTAATTGCTCATTTGTATATCAAGAAATAAAAAACGTTGTCATTAGTTAGAGGCAGCATCCTGTTAGACTACACCTGCATGGATACAGACGATAATTTACGAGTGACGAGGAGGGACAGGTAATCTGGCCTTGGCTCCCTCCTCCTTCACCACGATTAGTTTTTTTTAATTTTATTTACCCGTCGTCAAATTTAAACATAAAATGATCATTCTTAAATCCACCCTTTGTGTCACGAACATTTTGTCATTTTCCTACGATAGTCAAATAGTTCGGTTGAAAAGCATCTACATCAGACAGACAGACAAGTTTATTCAGTAAAAGGCCACAGGCCCATCATATTAATAGTTTAGTGCACATGCTGTTTAAGAGGAACATTTCTAATATGCTGAAGTACATGATACAGAAAAATACCAACATCTTTTATGACACCCATCTGATTTCATAATGTTGATAAAATTGGAATCAGTCACATATTTCTGAATATACATTAATCTTAAATCGGAAAAACGTTCACACTTAAGGAGTACATAAAATTCATCTTCAATAACATTTTTGTCATTCAATTTACAAAATAAACATAATCTCTCATTGTAATCAACTTTATGGTATCTTCCAGTTTCAACTGCTAAATTAAAATTAACACATCTAAATTTGGACAATGCAGATCTGAGATGTAAAGGAATATCCGAATTTAAATATCACATTTAAAAGTGTTTTAATCGAGAGTAATAAAAACATTTATTAGAATTTTGAATTGAAGTGAACCAACATTGTTTAAGATTATCCGAAAATCTCTGCTTAAATAAAGATATGAAATAATTTACATTGCCAACATCTTGACTGATCCATACATAGCCCAAACCATACTTAGATAAAATATTTCTGACACAAGTTGCCCAAGTTGTGCGGGCAGCAGCATCTAACTTGAGCCTAATATAACAATGTTTTGACAGTCTATTATAAGGCATATACAATAGTGAGTGAGTTTATTTTACGCCGCTGTTAACAATATTCCAGCAATTTCACGGCGGGGGACACCAGACATGGGCTTCAAACATTGTACCCATGTGGGCAATCGAACCTGGGTCTTCGACTTGACGAGCGAACGCTTTAACCAATAGGCTACCCCACCGCCCCGCATATACAACAGGTGACACCAGTATTAAGTAATTTGGAGAGGAAGCCTGCATCTATTGTCTTGAAATATGGAACAAAACATTCCACAGTTTAGTATTGGGAGTCTGTATAGATTCCTAAATAACCAACATTAAATACTAGTATTTCAAGATAATAACACGGGATATCTAAGTAGTCAGATTTTACTTTAAAATAGAGCCGTTCACCAGATTAGCCGTTGTCGTTAGTTACAGCGTCGGTTCCTTGTTATGGTATAAAATGATCCTACAACAAGTGAAGGTTATTCAAAGAACAAATATAAACATTGGGAAGGAATATAGCCCCGTTTGTTTGCGTTTCTTATGCTACGAAGGAGACGATTATTTGAGCAAATACAATCTTTTAAGAGATTTATGAATTTATGTTTTGTGTATCAAAAGCGTTTAAAATAACAACAAAGAAATATTGTTAGTTGAAAATTAAAAAAATGTATTCTGTAGAGTGATTGACGTTGTAAATGGGAATGAAATGGAAAGTAGTTCCGGTAGCTAATCAAATGGCAGCATTCCTGAAACAGCTGTAAGCGAAACCTGTAATCTCGCTTGGGGAAAATATATTAAACTGCATGTCCCTTACCGTATGGGAAATAATGGTCGTCCCTCCGGCAGATAAAAAATCTGAAATAAACCTTAATATTAGCGACCCATTAAGTGCACTCAAATTTATTGAATATCCCTCATTTCCATTACCTTGAACATTGTGAATAGGAGTGACAATCCAGAGAATTTAAAAATCTATTATAACATTGTGCATTTATTGAAAAAAGGAAAATATTAAACATGTGTTTATCAATTGACTGAGACATGTTTACTTTATAGGATGTTTACTTTATAGGATGCTAACAGATACGAGCTATAGTATGGTCACAATCATTCGATTCGATTGGTTGTAATTAACGACCATGGCGAAGGTCATCGATGCTGGATAATAGAATCCTATAGGCATCCCATGATGAAGATGGCGGTCTACAGTGACTTTATTGGGTATATCTTAGCCGAAATAGATTGGTAGAAAAACTTGTGCACAGCTAATTGTCATTTCCGGCTTACATGAAGAGAAAATACAAATGGTAATCTTAATTGGGACAAGGCCTAGGTGAATGTGATATATGTTTATACTTGAACACCAATACGTCTGGGTTGTATCTCAAATTTTCTATTGACCATGTTTCTTAATAATGTTCGTTCATATCTGAATTCGCTGAAGGGATACGGTATGTGTACAATTTTTAATAAACAAACAAATGGGAGGCACAGATGACACCATGGCCAAGTGGTGTGACGAATAAGAACTGACAAGGTTATTGAACATCCTGGTACGTATCATACAGCGTGTTGCACTGAGTGTGATGCAGTTTATGGCCGTCTATAAATCACACGCAGTAACAGATAAGAGATCTTGTCACCATTTGTATATAGTGTATGTGAATGGATCAATACTAATCCCGTAATAATTTCAGGGCAAGTGAGTGAGTTTAGTTTTACGCCGCTTTTAGCAATATTCCAGCAATATCATCTAAGGGACACCAGAAATGGTTTTCACACATTGTACCCGGGTCTTTGGCGTGACGAACGAACGCTTTAGCCACAAGGCTACCCCACCGCCCTCAGTGAAAATGTGTCTATAATTTTGCTGTTAATTGCAGTGCAGTTTTCTACGACAATTAAGCAAGATTATCATGGTGGGATGAAAAAAACAATAAACCTGCTTAAACAACGAACCAATGGACTTGCTATGTCTGACAGAAACGGGTAGCCCAGTCGTGGAAGGTCGACGCCACTGATTTTGGGTTTGAATCCTGATTCGCCTAGAGTGTTTCTAGGTTTGACAGCAACATTTACAACAATTCACCCAAACTCCTAAACGTTATGGCAAACGACCTTTGCCCGACATGAAACTGATACGACGTGTTATAACTGGTCTGACATGCAGTATACAGACCATAAAGTGTAGTATAGTGTGTACTGCATGTGATATGCAGTATATCGCATTTGATATACTGTATATCACATGGGAGAGGATATGTGTGTTACAACCCTGCTCGGAGTTCGCCAGCTGCACACTGGCCACGACACCATGTAGGGCCCCGTAAATCTCGCTAGGCGTTACATCCGGTATCAGTTTTCCGGTCAAAATCGTATATTCAAAAACTAGTTCTGGTTATAAATTGCACGACCGCCAAATATGACTTTACTAGACCGGACCAAGTGTGCACCCATGCTTGGCTGTCATAGCTGTTTACAGTCGTAATAGTTGACTTATTTGGGAATGCTTAGATCGGTAATTTGTTATCCCTGCAAGGATTATCGGTTCCTTACTGTCAACTGACAACCACGAGATCATTCGAAAAGGTATGAAACGTTGTTTGTCACCGGAAGTACTAAGGTCTCGCGAAGTGCCGTGGCCTACTCACAGGCCCTATTCTACAATATAGGAACCCTTGTTAAGGCGGCATTAAACCCAACTCAGTCACTCACACTGCCTTGAGTTTCTGTTTTCTTGTAACAATTAAACCTGACTTTACGCCATAGTAATGCGTACAATACAAAAGCACTCAATCATACCTGTGTTTCTGATGACACGGTGGCCGAACGCAGTTGATGTATATGACTTCACTGTGAGCATGCAGTTGGGCAGATGGAGAATGCGCGGCCGTGATGCTCATCTTGCGTGGTGGTCACTCTCTGTCGTTGTACAATCAAATGTCTGGCCATTCCGGTTGCTTGGTTTCACTAGTCTGATGATAACAGACAATGACTACTTTTCAGCCGATCCGAATTTTCTCGTGTGAAAGTGAAAAAAGACATCACAAACAACTATGGTTACACTGAATTCCAATTCCTTGTTTCATTAGAAAATGGTATTTACAAATGAATTTTAATTTTAAACTTTAATAACATCGTATTTCTATATTTTATGGCGAGATGTAGGCAGCATGACCTTAACTAAGACGTCACAGATTGCCCCTGTTTGATAAGGTCTTAACATGATTCGCAATGCATCTGGCTCACTGTTTACACCCCCTATGTGTTTTTTGCGCTTACTCAGTGTAGTTCTGTAACGCACAATGTGATTGATATAATATCAAGTACGTACCGGACCGCCAAACCTTTCTAGAGGGAGAACCTCGTTTTGAGATTTCCACGATTTCCAGGTTTTCGTTTGTCAGAGCTCGCTGTACGACAGAGCACGCTGCACGACGTGTGTGCAAAGATTAAAACGAGCGTAATGTTACAATATACAAGTGCTTAGATGTATCAAATGATACTGATTAATAATTATGTATCCAGTTTAATGAATTGGTCAAAATTTCTGGACTGGCTATTGTACTAAGCTGCGCAATAGGACGGGACCCAGTCAACAGGAAACGAGACTGTTGTGTAATCAATGTTTTGTCTTGCCCAAAGTACAACATGTGTACTTTTTTGTATGTCAGTCCATTCGAGACCGATTTATCACAGACTTGGTCTGGCTGTATAACAATTTTGCTGTATTTGACCTTTGGCTTTGTTCAGGAGTAAAAGCCAGGGCCCTGTTTCATAAAGCGATCTTAGCGCTACGACTGTCGTAACTATGTTAAAGTATAGGACATACGATAGTCATACCGCTATGGTCGATTTGTGGAACGCTGCCCAGGGCGGTACTTAGAAAGCTGTCGTCTTAGCCCCCGAGGAATCAGTACTGTTTATAAGGTGGTCAGGCGATGGGGTTTCTGCAGGACGTGAGACTAGCCACGTGTTTGAGTTGTGTTCTGAGGTAGATCGGTGGGGTGGACAACAAGACGACCATTTTCCCCTCAGTCCCGTCTCTGTTCGTTCTGTAAATATATCTCGCTAACGCTTAGCAAGGTCATATAGACACAAATGGAATCCCAGTGTAGAGTTGTTCTTACCTGCTTCAGCACGCCCTGTACCCCCTCTCAATACCAGTTTTGAGGCAAGCACATGTGGGTGACAGGGTCCCGTTCCGTACCTACACGATGCGCTCGTACAATATCTGTTCGTGTTCTGTTTTATCCTGCATGTGCTGTTCCAGGTGTAGACTTGTTTTTACCTTCTTCAGCACGCCCTGTACCCCTTGTCAATTCCAGTTTTGAGGCAAGCACATGTGGGTGACAGGGTCCCGTTCCGTACCTACACGATGCGCTCGTACAATATCTGTTCGTGTTCTGTTTTATCCTGCATGTGCTGTTCCAGGATATCAACAAAACTTTTCAATCAATCGGAATCACACAGTGTTGTTCCGTCTTCGTTCAACTTCCTGTCTCTGCATGACACATTTCATGTTTGTTAGTCCTTCTTCAAGTATATGTCCGCTTGGCATAATTCAGTGTTCTTCAGTCCTTGTTTAAATACTTCTTTGTGCATGTTCCTGGTTCAACCACATGCTACTGCGCGATGATGTTGGTGTGTGGCTTCCAAATTGATATAACCTTCCAGGTATCGATGACTTTACCCATCTGTTTCTGAGACAAACTTTTTTGTGAAATATTCCTATATGTCACTATGTGGATCTTCTGTGGTTTCTCCTGTGACACCTGGTATCTTCAACGTGTCTAAGACTAGACTAATTGTACATGCGGCCAAACTTACAAGCATTGATCTTCTTGACGGCATGTCAACGTGACAACACAGAGAATGCAAGAACCTGTGTATTGTAGCGATAGCAATCTAAGCATTGGCTTAAAATTAGATTGGTTTAGGGAGATCTGTGCAAGAAGGAGGTGGATTTCTATCAAAACATGATTATAACATCAGTATCGAATACACCTTGGAGAGAACTGGGATCTATGTGGGCCTGGCAGTGTACCTTCTTATCCCGCCGGTATTGTTAGACAAATTCTTCATATATAAATGTAAGGTATTAAAAACTACTCTTAGTTTTTTTCATTGTAGTCAGTATTTTCAAGTTAGGTACTTTATTGAAAAGAATATATCCTTCAGTAAAAGTTAACAAGATAGGTTCTTTAAAAAATGGATCTTATGTCATGATTTTGCAAGTTTAAATGACTTTCTGAATTCTTGCTTCTTGTTCCCTAATGAAGTAAAAAATGTAGGTTGAATGAACTTGAACTTAAACAAACTTACTGTAATTGTTTGAAACCTTTAAGTGTGATTGGTGAGTGAATGTGTTGTGGGGTCTTTTGTTGTTGTTGTTTTGAGTTTTGTTAGAAAGAAATCCTGTTTTTCTGTTGTCAAAGTTTTCTTGCAAAGGACCTAGAGTCCCCTGGATCAATTGCCTTTTATTGTAACAGGGGAAACAGGAAATAAAAATGGTCAAATATTAAAAAAAAGTATCAGAGACCATAATGTAGCCATTAAAAGAATAGCCTGTTTAGATTAATGCTTTCATATGTACCATGTATGTTCAGAATATTGAAGCACACGAGGCTTGTATTTGTATTTGGCTCCCGGAAAATATGGAAATTTTTTTCCCCCAGAAATCAAGAGTGATATGTATACTTCACTCCATTAATATAGACTAGCTATATCTTAGAATATTGTCATATATATAAAAGAGTCGGATGATCAAGAATACAATTATCCAGGTATAGCCGTGTGTGGTAGATGTGTATATCAGGAACTAAATGAAGACATGTCTAGTAGCCAGGAAGATTAAGTATTACAGTATGCACGTGTATGTTGTAGCCTGATATAGGAAGAATGGAATAGAGGCACGTCTTGTAGCCAGGTAGATTACGAATACAGTATGCACGTGTGTCCAGTAGCCTGATATAGGAAGAATGGAATATAGCTGGCGTAGTATAAAGTAACCAAACTGTGGGTAGACAGTTGGTGTGGCATTAAGTTACCATAGTTTGGGTAGACAGTTGGTGTGACATAAGTTACCACAATGTTGGTAGACAGCTGCTGTGGCATGAAGTTACCATAGTTTGGGTAGACAGTTGGTGTGGCATAAGTTACCACAATGTTGGTAGACAGCTGCTGTGGCCTGAAGTAACTCTGTAGTGCTTGTTTGAAGATCCGATACAGCCAGATTCTATTCAGACAGGAAAATGGAGCTTTAAGACGAAACTTACATAACTAAAACAGATCGTTGATCGTGAACCAGAAACGCAGCCATGCAAATATGCGACTGTGGTGTAATCAAAGCGAGTGTGTGGCTCGACAACGTGCGTTTTCCCTGTCCTTCATGTTTTATTCACAATCAGTGTCAGACTCGTAGGGTGTCACAGCACTTGCTGTTGTTGATCAGCGTTAACCCTTTAGGTGTGAACATTCTACCTGCAGGCATGTACACCGTGGCTGACAGTTGTTCCGAGAACAACTAGCGGTGGACATTAATACATGTCCATATATCAAATCCTGGAAAGTCACAGATTTGTGAGCCACTTGAATGTGCTAACATCACCAGCTCGTAAATGGTCGTATCAACAAGTGGGTGAAACCAGAACCCAAGGTTACCCTGTTCTAAATTTCATGCTCAACGTTCTTTATTGTAACAAAGATCAATGGAACATATTAAATTACTTTTCAAAAGACACATACCACCGTCCAATCTGTGTATGATCAGTTGCCTGAGATTTATGGCCAGTGCTATGTGCCGCTTTATCCTGAATGTATTTTAGTACTGTCCTAATCATCGTTCATCTCTGACTCCCCGTTTGTGTGCCTTACCTTCATAAATTTTCCTCTTTCCCGTATAACTAATTCATAGATGTCACTCTTTCTGATATATTCCCAATTGTATTTTTTAATCCCATATATTTTTCATGTCTGAACCTCTCCCTTCCACGATCCCCTCTTGGTTACCCTGTCTGACCCTCAATCTGACTAAATCCCATCGCTGTAACATATCTGCCTCTCTGGCTGATTTAAACATGTATTTGTTA